>JABXWE010001780.1:0-18497 GCA_014611495.1 Limonius californicus
TAAGGCTAAACAGTATTTTTCTAAATTGTAATCAAATTAGGATTATAGAAGTTCCAGATAGAGGCCTTAGTAGATAACAATAAAAAACGTAAAAAATCTAGCATGTACAGACTAACTGGGAAAAATTAAATTTGAATGCTATGAAAGCAGATAATTACTCTGAAAATTAACTTCTATAACTCGTATTATACATGATTAATTTTATTCTTTTGAATAAATATGAGGCTTGTTTAACTGAAATTCATCTTTGATCAACTTAGCCTTGAAAACAAATGCAATAATTCAAATGACGTTTGTTAATGTTAGTAGTGTTTGTAAGCAACGCATTAATTAATAAGTTTCTGGCGTTTGTTGTTGACAATCCGTTCAAGTTTGATCAGCGTGCGGTCCTACAATTTTTATGCGCAGAAGGTGTGCAGCCATTGCAGATTCATACGCGAATGCAAGCAGTGTATGGAAATGCATGTATTGCATACCCAACTGTGAAGGAAATTTAAGAATGGAAAAGAGGGGACTATGGGTGACCGCGACCAGGTGCACGATGTACTGCATTAACAGGAAACAATATGGCACGTGTAGAAGGTCTTGTTAGAGAAAATCGTCGCATTTCAATTAGAGAAATTTCAGAAATTGTTGTTCGTAATCTGGGTTACAGAAAAGTTTATTCCCAATGGATTCCTCGTCTCTTGTCGAATAAACAAAAATGCTTCCGAATGTGCTTATCAAAACCTCACACACTATAGGCACATTGGTGAAGACTTTTTTTGTCAACAGTTGCTGGTGACGAAATTTGGTACCATTACTACAAGTCATCCAGTAAGTTATCGTCGATGCAGTGGACGCATTCAAGTTCACCAGCACCGAAGACCTTTACAGCACAACCTTCTGCAGGCAAGGTGATGTTAACATTTTTTCGACCATGAGGATTCTTGTTAATAGAGTTTAAGAAACCTAGAGTAAATATCAATGCAAATCTGTACAATGACACTTTGAACAAGCTTCATCAATAAGGCGGAAACATTCAGGACAACTTAAACTTGGGGTGATTTCGCTGCACGATAATGCTAGGTCTCATGTTGCTAATGTGGTAGAAGAAAATCTTCAACGAAAGAAATGGAGGGTTTTAGAGCATCCACCCTATAGCCCGGATCTATCGCCTTGAGATTTCCGTATTTTTGGACCGCTTTTTAAGTCTTAAGTACGGATAGCTGTGGAAGACTTCTTCAATCAGCAGCCACAAGAATTCTATGAGCAGGGCATACGTCAGTTTGTAAAATAATGGGATAGGTGTCTTAACTGTGACGGTAATTATTTACAATTAAATTGTTGAATACATTTTTTATAAAGCAAAGATAGGTTTCAATTGAACACGCCTCGTACTTAGTATCCTGTCATTGAGTTTTATTTTAGACAAGTGTATAGCGGTTTCGACTATAACGAACAAAAAATAAGGGTTCTTCTAGGTTCACTATGACGGGCTTCCGCTGTATTTAATTTTCGCCCTTGTCTAAAAGTTCCTAATTGCGACTTCTGCAACTTCTACATGCAACATCTCTATTTCACCAAATAAAACAAAACTGATGGTGAACGGTAGGAGTGTTGTGTATAAGTAAAATATCGAACTCGTAAAGTTGCTATTAATAAAGTTGTTTGCAAAAAAATTATCAGATAGGATTTTATTTAAAAGGCTGCAACCCAGTAACGAAGTGTTTTACTCATAGGAAACTAGGGTTATTTTGCAATTATTTATTTAAGTGGCGGAGTATAGTCAATCTATACACACACTTGCGTAAGGTGTTTGTAATATCCAAATCAATTACTATACAAACCATTAAATCATAACAAGAGCAAAATTCAAGAAAAGTGCTGTGTAGTTTTAATGGTACGTTATTTTGAAAGCCTGCTTTCGCTTGCTTTTACAAGCGTTATACAAGCATTTACATCTAGTTTATATAGGTTTTATATAGCCAATTTTAAGGAACAATGAAACTTTGAAAAACGAACAGTAAGAAGATTTAATATCGGCTTTGATGTACCTACAAAAAATTTATTTATTATTATTTCCGAGATTGTGATGTTTTTCAACTTAAAATTTAAATTCTTAGAAAAGTAAATTTTCTCAACAAACGTCTTTTAAAAAGCTGCGACAATAAAAGCATATACTGTCACCAATTCCAAAGACCTAAAAGCTCGATATATGTCAATAACATTAGCATAATGTATTCGTGTCGAACGCATTCCCTCAAGCACCTACAGTTCGCGGTGACACAACCGACCCAGTATGCTAACGACAGTCCCAAGATATTATATGGCCATGGGACTGCCTTCTACAGATTTCTCCTAAGCCCTTTCGCCTTAATAAATATTTATTAACTATTGTCCCTATAACCTGATCCCGAGTGTGGAAATTCTGCAGTTAATGGGTAGTGTGAACCCATCCGCTTAGAGGCACGTGTAACAAGTAAAGCTCGTCTTATTGCCTTTAAAAGTTCCACCAGAGTAATTCCACCAGCAATTGCCTGTAAAAAGCTGTTCGAATTTGCACGTGATAAAATATTTACTTTACTCTTTTAGCCTCGTCGCCCAACAAATCTACCGCGCATTTTAGAGAAATAAAAACGAAAACAACATCAGAAGGAAAAGTGTATCATAAAAATCCCAACCTGTGCGTAATCCTCCCCTTCGCATCTGTCTAAACCGGGTAAATTTAGAGTTGCCTACAATCACATTTTTTGCGTACAAGGCAAAAGTTTTATAAAACAGGTGGAAAACTGGAATCTGTGTTTTGCCACCAATGAAGAATCGTTAAGCTGCGGCTCTACGTTATCTTCAACATTCATTTCTCTAATGTTTCGCACGGAATGTACGAGACTTACTTGGATATTCTTTAGATCTACCTTCTGTAATTCGTGGGTTCGAATAAATGTCTTTTCAAAACATTTTAATGGTTTGATGCAGGCTTTTAACAAATTGAAACTGTATGTCAAGTATTTCAGTTAAAATGTACAAAGACGCGTTCTTCTATATCTAGAAAATAGTTTTTTCAGTTGAAGTAAGGAACGTAATATGCGTTTATATGAGAACAGATATAAAAAATTCAGTTAATTCAGGTTGGTTTCGCAACTTTTATTGAATAAATAGTTAAACTTTTTCAATTTCTATTTTATTATAAGAAAAATGTTTGTGTGAAACAAACCAAATTTAAATGTTCTGGAAACGTAAAATAAAAAATTAGTTCGACCTTTATATCACAATATTTATTATACAGGGTGTTTTACAACTAGTGTAGAAAGCTTTGACATTTGGTTGGTGAGGTCATTTTGAGTAAAAAAGGTCTAATAAACATAGGTCATATTCTAATTAATTACGAGACTGTATGAAATAAAAGTTTTAATGGCTTATTAATTCAGAACTTTAATAAGAAGAAAGAAAAAAAAAATACTCAGTTGTATGAAATTAAACCTTTAAACAATCATTTTACAATGCAAAACAATACGTAGGTTTTTTTAGAGAATAGGCTTCGGGGATATGAGAACATGCCCCACTTAATATTCGAAAATGTTTGTGGTACCAGCACAATGGTGCTCTGTTAGATTATAAAAAACAACTGAGTGTATGACTAAATCGTCATTATCCAGATAGATTGATCGGTTGTGGAGGGCCCATCATATGACCTTCACGATCTCCAGATTTTTGTCCTCTAAATTTTTATCTTTGGGGACTTCTGACGCAGGTAGTTACTGTATGGTGTTTAAGTACATGCTGATGGAGAATTACAGAATCAATCAATGCGTCAAAATAATCTTGCAATAATAATGTAATGTTTTGAGTGTATAAATATTTAATATTTCTCTAGTTTTTTAAGTATTTAGTTGTTTACTGTTCATCTTGCCATTAAAATTTGGATCCCCTGTAGTTGCGAAATTACTTAAAATAGGAACAATGTACGTTTGTTAGACTTTTTTACTCAGAATGATGTCAGTATCCAAATGGCAAGGTTTTTTTATGTTAGTTGTGAAACACTTTGTATATTTATTCATAAATTCATAAAAAAATGAGTACCCTTACGACGCCGGTGTAAGTTTGTCGCGGGCTTGGTAAAAAGCAGTGTTTACACTACATAACTAACCTGGATAGTTCGATATTTAATTTGTAGTAGGTAATGCGCCTTGTGCAGCCTCCTCTAACACGTCTAAATATCGCCTTTCTATTTCTATATATATATACAATATGGCAACATTCAATTTAAATAAACAATACCGTAAAACAACAACTTGCTACATTCAAACAATGCATTGAACATATCATATGGATTTCTTTACATTAGAACCATGCATGCAAAACAAACACACAACACAATTTATAATATCTTCGCATAATCCGTGCCTTGCACCAGCTTGTAGATCTTCTATTATTTTTTCAAATACAACATCCTATATGTTGTAACATATTTTAAAACGTTGTACTTCAAAAATAAAAATATTTTACAAAATGTTTTGCTATAATAAGTAGCTTTAAGTGTGTTGAAAATTAAATATTATAGTTCTTACAAGGTCAAAATTTTTTTATTAATTTTGTTGTTACAGTTCAATTATTTAAATCACCGAAACCAAAGTATATGTGACATAAAAACTTTAAAACCGTATTGTCACAACAACTCAACACTATTTTGACCACATTGTTAGGAATTTTACATAATACCCAATTATTTTCTGTTGTTTCTAAAATTATAGAACAATATAGTAGTATAGAATTAATTATTCAAATGAGACAGTATTAACCAGATATTGTAGACTAAACAGTTGTTTATCATATTCCCTTTTGCTGCCATGAATTTGAAATAGTAGTTATCTACGAATCATCTCAATAAACATATTTTGCTTTCTATTTTGTGAAACTTGTAATGCAGTGTTTTTAAGGAATAAATGAAAATATACGTGTAAAACCAAACTGAATTGTGAGATTACAGTTCTAAGTTTTAGTTACAAAAATCATTTTTCTAGTTGGTAAATGCTATATATCATAGATAGGTTAGGGTAAATTTATATATTTTGTGGTTTACGTTAGTGCGTAATTACTTTTTAAACAGACTGTTGATTTGATATTGAATTACTAAGTGTACGAACTAAAGGAAATCAAATGGTATGTTCTGTGCATTTTAAAAATGCGCGGCTAACTTTTATAAGCAAGTGTTATCTAAAAATTTTAAGACACATTTTAAACCATAATTTAATAAACGTCGACAAAGAATTAGTTTGGAATTAGAGAAGAAGTAAAAAATTTCCCAAGTTTGGTGAGGAATTAAAACGCAACCTTTTACCGGGTTTTCGATGGCAAATTGTTATGGAAAGGTTGATAGTCATGCTATTTTAGCTGTTCTTGTTTGTGTCTCCATACAAACATGCAAAAAAGGTGCTCTCCTTAAAATTCGTTAACTTGAAGAATATTAAGAAAATTAAAAGAATGTTTAGGTTACCTGCTTTCGGATGACTTATCTCCGTTACAAAATATTTACAATTTGTGTTTGTGTAAATTAACTATTTTTAGCTTAAGGGGCTACTAAAGCGATTCAAAATAAGCGAAATTAGCGTTCCTTATTGTCCCCGCAGCTACGTTGATAAACGACCTTTCCACTTGCTGTTTTTAGTAACTAGTAGATGACATATACAACACTGAAAAAAAGGTGGAAATTTATCAAAACTCATAACAACTTGTGATAAAAATTGACATAAGTAGTGCAAATAAGGTAAAATTAATTTACTTTTACGACATATATATGTTACGGGTAAAGTTAGATTAACGGCTAAACCTAGGATTACCCGGGTAAACTGCGTAATACCCACGAGACATGGGTAAAATCCGAAATATAATTTAAATTAAACACGTTTCGAGCTTTACCCGGGTACACCGCGTTTTATTCGCTGTCGCTTGGTTAGAGTTCAGTATACTAACAATGACAAGAACATAAATGTTTGAAACCTGTTTATTAAAAAAAAAAGAAGTGAGGTAACTAAAACTATAAATCAGAAGTAAAAAATCAAATAATCTATTTGTTCAAACAAGACAAGCTGCTATGGCACTTGAAGTTACAAAGATTTTCAGCAGCTTTAAATAAATAAAAAATAACGTTTTACTAAAGTAAGCAAATTAAAACTGTAAATCCTGCAGAAATTAAAAACCAAACAATCTATTTGTTCAAACAAGACAAGCTGCTATGATACTTGGAGTTATATAGATTTCCAGCAGCTTTACACTTACATTTGTTCGTCATGCATTTAGTTTTACAGTTACATCTTTTATAGCCCTGACCTCCTAGAAGTGATTGTTCGGTTGCAGTTGTCGTAATATTTTCTTTTCTGGTGATACGCTTTCAAGAACTACAAGTTTCTCACCACACACAGAAAACTGGTTCTTGGAAAACATTTCCTCAATAGTTCCTCTCTCGTTTTCTAGCTTATATAAACCGTCGTCGCGGTTTACTCGGGTAAAACTTACCGTACCCAACTTTAACCAAACGACAGTGGATAGAAAGCGGTTTAGCCGGGTAAAGCTCGAAACGTGTTTAATATAAATTATATTTCGGACTTTACCCAAGTCTCGTAGGTAGTACGCAGTTTACCCGGGTAATCCTAGGTTTAGCCGTTAACCTAACTTTACCCGTAACATATATACAGGGAATTTTTCTTTTTAGTATACATTGCCTATGTATACTTTTAAAAAGAACGCATCAATTACGCCTATTATGCAGGCAACCAACTATACAGAAAACTACAAAAACAGAAGCAAACGTCACTGTAGTTGTGAATGATTTTAGTATGAAGGTTATGTTTGATGCAGTGTTTATATTAAATAGGAAAATTAAAATGAGTGGAACAACAACGACGATTATTATTGTAAAACATTAAATATCAATATCAGAAAACGGAAATGAAAATAAAAACAACAGTTACAACAAGTATTCGAAACGGCCACCTTCTACTTCTAAACAATAACCTAAACGGTGTTGAAAGCACGCACAGCATTCGCAAGAAAGTCAGAATTCAAGCTATTGCATTCAGTACGTATGCGATCTTTTAATTCATCAATACTTTGTATTGGAATATTTATATACATTTTTAATTTCAGGTATCCCCAAGCAAAGAAGTTATTGGGCGACAAATCTGCAGAACGCGGGGGCCACGGTACGGGACCGAATCTTTCTATCTAACGTCCTGGAAACCTGTCGTTTTGAAAGTTTCTTATAGCATTCGTGGAATGCGGAGGGGCTCCATCCATCTGAAACTACGGGTCTTCGATGTTTAAATTTTCTATTGCCGTTATGATGTCATTCCTTAATAGCTCTAAAAACTTGGCTGTATTGAGATTACCATGAATAAAATATGGACCGATAAGCTTATTTTCACTATTCCTACCCATACGTTAACTTTCCCAGTGTATTGACTGTGAGTTACGTTTTGTAAATGGCGGTTAGTGCGGGACCAATATCTAAGGAATAAGATTAGCAGGATAATGGATAGATGAGGAATTATAATACATACTGAAAATTTTGTGAATTGACTTCTCCATTTATTGTGAAAGTTGCTTCATCACTAAAATCTATCTTATTTAAAATGTATTTATGTTCATTCAGCAAATTAAAGAATGTTTCACAAAAAGATTTTTCTTTTTACTTTGCCTTCATCGAATAGTTGTTGGCGATTAGAAAATTTGTACGATTTATATTTAAATTCTTTTGGTGTTATAAATACCGACGTTTTAGAAACATTAAAATGTGAACCTATTTCTAGTAGTGATACTATGGGGTTTTCTTCAACGTATCATAAAATATTTAATTTCATTTCTTCTTAAAACGTGATTACTTTTAGTTTTTATTTTATGGGAAGTTATACGCATCCCTCTGATTTAGATTTTCTAACAACTGTTTGTAGGTTTGAATACAAGGAATAGGTTTTACCGGATGTTTTAGTGAAAATAAGTTTCTCACAGTTCTTAAGCTGTTGCCGTTCTGATGCCACATTAGAATTTCCACTTTTTCGTCTTTACTGTACATGGTTGTATAAAAAAACGCAAGAAGACACTAAATAAAGACTAATTTTATTTTTTAACCTTGAATTAATTTAATTGTTTTGGTCACAGCATGCTTCAGTTGTCTATATAGTTGGTTGCCTACATAATAGGCGTAATTGAAGCATTCTTTTTAGAAGTATTTATAGGAAATATAGTATATTAAAAAGAACAATCCCTGTATGTAGAATTATTATAATATTTTTGTACCTTATTGCAAACTATAGCTATTTAAAAACATAATGCACACAACCCCAATTTCAAAATTTGTCTGATATTCTCACATTTAGAACAATCCTAAGACCTCGTTACCAATTTACTTTATCGTAGGTATATTATACGTATTGCAGTTTAGGCCTGTTGGCGCACAAGGAACCGAATATAATGGTTTGTCGTTTTTTAAATATTTGATTACCAGGATGCTTTAATTCCTTTGACTTCCTTTAATTTTACAAAAATTAAAACACCGTACAATACAATTTAAAATCCTGTGGGTGTTTTAATTAATTAAAGTCCACATTGCCTTGAAAGATGCCTAAAGAAATAGTGCTACTAGTACTGCTGTCAGTATATACATTTTCAGCACAATTACTATTCGGTAATTAACTTCGTTATTTAAAATTGTTCGAGGGGTAAAATAAATACAGTTACGCGGGAGCTGAGTTTGTTTATTTAAAATAATATTTCAACGTTGCTTACAGGGAATGAATCGAATCAAATTAAATTTCACAGGTTTTAATTAACTCGCGGTACAATAGCAACGCAGAACATACATCAAAAACACATTTGAAAGGTAGCTGAACATTACCATTTATTTGGGGTATCCGTAGTAAGTACTTAATTTGGGCGATGAGATGTGGGTTATCGTGAAGTAGTAATGGTTTGAAACGCACTGTAAACACAGCGAGCTTCAATTCAAACTGTAATTGCTTGCGTAATAATTAATTTCTGTGGGGCGCTCAGATTTCAGATCTCAATTTCAGCTGCGATAAGAGTCTTGAGACTCTTGAGAGTGCGTGCGATGATGCTGCATTCGAGGATGCATTAGCAATTGCTTTTTATGTTGATAATAGCAATACCTTTCGTCGGGTTGAAACACTTTGTCATTAATACGCTTGTGTACTATCTATTGACGTAACAAAAATCAGCAGGCAAAATCCTAATTTTAGACATACGGTATTGTTTGTTTTTCGTCAAATGTAATATTAAATTCGCAAAAATTCAGAAACGATGTCTTTAAATTACTAAATTAGAGCACTTATGAGGGATACGAAAGTGCCTTATGCAGTTTTGGGACCGGAAAATGGTTCGTTGAGCCAATCAAAGCATTGTTAATTGTCTTACATTACGTACTTAGCATGAAACTGAAAGTAACTAAATTATGCAATATATTTTATGAATAAATTTATGGTTGTATGTTCAAAATATTGCAAATTACTAGTCTATTACCTATAATTAATTAAAGGCCTTTTAACAGTCAATGCAAATATGTATGTAAACCCTGGCGAACATCGATGAGGTATTTCCTGTTAACGTAGGGCACCTTCAAATGCTTCCTAAATATCAATCGAGTATAAGATCAACCATATCTTCTAAAATATAACAATAAAAGTAAAACTTATTCAATTCTACATTCTTAAAATATACAGGGTGAGCCAATGGAAACGAAACAGACCCGTAAATTCTACTGCGGAAAGGATATTAATAATTGAACTTTATTATGAAAACGGTAGATCCACTAATATTACAGCTGAGTTATTTAACGAACAAAATCCTAATAAACATGTTAATCGAAAGTACGTTCTTGAGCTAGTAGCCAAATTTCGGGAGACGGGAACGGTGGCAAATCGAAAGCGAATCGTAGAAGCTGAAAATCGAATAGTGGGAAATGATGCTATGGAAGTTACACTTTTGAGTCACGTCCATCTCGATCTTACTTTAAGTACCCGTAAGTTGTCCAAGAATTAAACGAAGATGACTTTGACCGACGTTTGAATGTTTGCGAGGGTTTAAGTGAACGGATAATTAATAACCCAAATTTGCTTTCTAATAGTTGTTTTTCGGATGAGGGTTCTTTTTTTTGTAAATATTTTATAACGGAGATAAGTCGTCCGAAAGCATTCTCAAACATTCTTTTAATTTTCTTAATATTCTTCAAGTTAACGAATTTTAATAAGAGCACCTTTTTTTCGTGTTTGTATGGAGACATTAACAAGAACAGCTAAGATAGCATGACTATCAATCAACCTTTTGATAACAGTTTGCCATCGAAAACCCGGTAAAAGGGAAACTTTTTTACAAATTCTTTGTCGACGTTTATTAAATTATGGTATAAAATTTGTCTTAAGATCTGTAGATAACGTTTCCCTTACAAAAGTTAGCAATAGATTTTAAAAATGCACAGAACATACCATTTGCTTCCTTTAGTTCGTACACTTAGTAACCCAATATAAAATCAAGGGTCTGTTTAAAAAGTTATTACGTACTAATGCAAACCACAAAATATATAAATTTACCCTAAGCTATCTATGATATACAGCGTTTACCAACCTCCTTTTTCTTATGTTCCCTAGAAAAACGATTTTTGTAACTAAAGGTTAGAACTGTAATCTCACAATTCACTTTGGTTTTACACGTACATTTTCATTTATTCCTTAAAAACACTACATTACAAGTTTCACAAAATGGAAAGCAAAATATGTTTATTGAGATGATTCGTAGATAACTGCTATCGCAAATTTATAGAAGCAAAAGGAAATATGATAAACAACTGTTTCGTTTACATTTATGGTTAATACTATCTCATTTGGGTAATTTATTGTATACTACTGTATTGTTGTATAATTTTAAAACAACGGACAGTAACTGGGTATAATGGTATTATGTAACATTCCTAACAAGGTGGTCAGAATAGTGTTGAGTTGTGACAACACGGTTTTAAAGTTTCTATGTCACATAAGCTTTAGGTTCGGTGTTTCAAATAATTGAACTGTAACAACAAAATTAGTTAAAAAAACTTTGACCTGTAGGAATTTATAACATCGAATCTGAACGACAGAAATTCCAGAGAAGGTACAGCACATTGTGCGTGGTAATGCCGGGGAGTGGAACCAAAGCTATAATAGACGTTTTGCCCAGAAAACGAGCGCTCTGCCAACTGAGTTATCCCCACTCATTATGGACTGAACATTGTTTCTAAAATGACGTATTTAGCGTACAAATTTTACATAAAGAGTTACGTTTAATTGTTTTTAATATCGCTTTAGAAAATTATTTATAGTTCGAATAAAACTTTTTTCACTTTTCTAAATCTAAAACAAAAATCGCCGTCTGAGTTCACTTAATCTTATCAATGTTTTAGTTTGAAACATGAAATTTTAGACAAAAGGTTCACTCAACTGTAGTGTAACTGACAAAATTATACAAGTTTGGAATAGGGCCACAAAATGGTTTCCGTATCAAATTTTCACCATATTTGAAGGAATTGTTTTATACCGTGAAATGTGAATTTTAATGCCGTATGTAAAATATTGATTAGATAAAACTAGAAAGTCATGAATTCAGAATAAAAATGATTCACGAAAAATTGTAAAAATCCCAGGAAATAGTTTATGCAAAACAAATATAAATACAAGCAGACCACATAAATTTTCAAAAACCTTTCAAAAATGTATTTACCCAATTCGGTTGCATTCAGAGGTTTGAAAATTACAATATTTGGTCATTATATCCGTTAAATTAATATCCGGAAAGCTTAAAAAATGAGTTAAAGCAAGGACTATGTATAGTGATGGTTAAAGCATTAAATAGTAAAGTTTTTATGGTTAAAAAATGAGTTAAAGCAAGGACTATATATAGTGCCTGGTTAAAGCATTAAATACTAAAATCTTTATGTGAAAAAATCGAGAGCAACTATTATCTACTTAAAATTAACACATACATAGATACAAATACATGGTTTTATTTATCATAATTTTGTTGATTTTCTAATAAATCATCGATTATTACTTGTGTTTTATAGAATTAAATATTTGGTTACGGTTGGAATTCGATTCGCAAAACTTCATTTATATTTCCAATACCAGAGAGATATGAGGAAGGAGTAAGAACTTATTGAGTGCATTAGTAAAACGTTGTGCCGCTTGGTATTAACCAAGTAAATAACGGTGCAAACTGAAACAGTCAGCCTAAGAACATTCCAAAAAGTAGTTTTCTCTGGACTACGATTTTAGATAAAGTGTGCAGAACATTTTCTTTGTAATACCAGCTGGAAATGATTGAAATTATTGCTCGTTATTACCATAACTAGTAATCCTGTAAGCAGGAAATATAATTCAAACATTTACGTATTAAACGCTCGTTATATCCATCTTGTTGTAGCCGAGCTCGTCTTAAGTAAGTAATGGTAATTATAACAAAACCTTGTCACCAATTAATTTAATCTTTTCAACAGTAGATTGGTGAAAATGATTTGTACCAAAAAAAGAAAAGGAGAATTACTAAATAGATTGAAAAACTACTTGACTTCAGTTAAAATAAAAATCATTTTCAAAAATTAAAATAATTAATTTAATAATATATAAAAGTAGCTTCAAATTAGTTTTTTTGTAAAAAACGTCTTTGATATGTAAATAGAAATTCAATAATTTTCTGCATTCTTTTTAGACATTTTTCCAATGGTCTTTTTACAGAGACTTTCATTAGTTTAACACTGATAACAGCTTCTATCTAATTGTTAGTCTGCTATGTTTTTCTACATCTTAATAATTTTCGTTTTGTCAATGTGAATATAACAAACAGGATGCTTTCCTGGGCAGGATTAGTGTATTAAATATGCTAATTTAATTTTAGTGATTGCCATGTCTCTTGCTTTTCAGCTACCCTTTGCAAAATTTAAAAAGTTTAAAATTATAAATCTAATGTAATATGCTTGCAGAGTTTTCTAACACGTGCAGCATTCTCACCATCTTCGAATGTATAAAGATAACTTACATAGAAGTCACGAAGTTACTTTTTAAAGATTTCACTTTCATTCCATTTGTTGCGTTGGTGTAAACCCGTGCCCACCTCGTTGTCGGAGAAAGAAATCGGGACTTGGCAAATTCCTTATCTAGGCTTAGAAGGGATTACTTGTTATTTGTGGAGCTGAGACCCGAGGGATTTAAACATCACCGCCCCTCAATTCGTGAATATCAAACAAGGGGAAAGTATTCCCGTGGTTCTCTCGGAATTAGGGCAATTTACTATAGCAAACCGGCGTGGGTAATTCATTATATAATTAAAATTAGAGCTCCTAATTAATCTAGCAATAGATTACCTGTTAAACGATAATTAAAGATCCGAAACGTGCCTCGGATTTCCCTTTTGGTTCAGGTTTAACCCTTTGCAAAGATTAATTATTCTACTTAGCTCCATCTTGAATTCACAATAGCACCATGATTGTGCAAAGGGCCACTTCAAAACCAGACTAGGGGGTTATTCAGACGTTACTATCGTAGTAGACCAACTGTGCAAGTGGTAACGCTTTTAATCCACAGCTTAAATAGCTTGTTTGGTAATGACAAACTAACTGGACGAAAAATATTTCTTAAATTTCAGAAATCTGCTACTATAATAGGAAATTACTATCCTTTCCTGATTATTTTATCACAAATGATTCGGTATTTTATGAATTTAGCGTATGTTAGTCATTAGTATACTACGCTAATGTTAGTGTAGAAAAAAATCAAGCTTTAGAACTGTCCGAAGCATGAAAATGGTTGAATTTGTTATGTAATCTCACTATATTAAGTGTTATGCAGTTAAAGTAGTTTTATGTGTATAGTATAGAGGAATCTCGACAGCGAGTATATTTGGTTCCTTCCAGGCTAATTGCAATAAGGCCAATAATACTTAACACAGTCAAATTCGTGCAGAGTCAAAGTTTAACGGGTCATTTTGCGAAGGGTCTTTATTGTTTTAGGAAACTGAAGAAAGAAATATAGGGGACCGTGGTAGAGTAGTGACGGAAGCGTTTGGCTTCGGGGTTATTCTACCAATATCGCTCAGGTTCGAATACTGAGTACTGCACTTTCCCAGGGTGTTTGTGATGTTTTAGTTGTAGTTGGGACATGTAGTTTTTCAAGGGTGGGGCATGTTAGACCCGTTATATAGCACGAAATGTGCTGCTGAGCCAGGATAAGTTGGTTGAGATTCACATTCACCCCATTCAATAAATAATAAAAAGATGAACGACATTTCGAAATGCATTGAAGTTCTATTACTTTGTATTTGCATCTACTGCTTGAACACATCTGCTTAGATAAACAGCTTACATATTCCTGTCCTCCAGCACGATACTCTTTTCTGCTGGCCTTTCTAAGGTTAACCTCTTGTTTTATTAATGTTTCCTTGCATTCGATTATTTAATTTATTGAAAATAGACACTTGACTATACCAATTAAAGTACCAAGTTTATAAAATCCGTTTTCAGTCATTTGAAAAACTATTCGCCCGTAGCATGTACATTGAGCAAATAATTATCTTGAAATATTTTTAAAGTGTTACTCAAAAATTATATGTCGGAGATATTAAGTTTTCTCTAGCCATTTGAGGATCAAATTCAACCACAGATCTGACCATGAAGCTGTCAGCTTTTTGTTTTAAAATTATGAATTATTAATTACTGTCTATTGGATACTTACAGTAAAATAAGAAGTAAGCAAATATCGATTTCTATTTGTTAAACCTCTCTCACCCTTTTTAAAAATAGGGAAATAGTCCAAACCGTGTGTATCTTTTAAAACATAAGAGTTTAACTGGGGAAATACGAAGACGTTGGTACACCAAACTTTTCGTGTGCAAAGCAAAACTTACTGATACGCTATTGCAGCAATGCACGGCGCGTGTTTCGACACGATTTCATCAACATACACATAATTGGAATATCACCTACTAAATAAGAAATTATTGGTAAATCATTTTTAGACTAACTGGCATCAACAAAAAAGGTTTTTTTTTTGTTTAAGGCAGTTATTTTGTCCCTGCGATGATATTTAAATCGTTACGTGTTTGTAGTTGATATTATTTTCCGAAAACGTTCTTCTTAGAAACAGTTCTTGATTGTTTACCTGTTTGAACAAAAAAAAAGTGTCATAATTGATCCTTTTTCCCCGAATTAGTATATAAATCGATGGCATTGGGAAATTAAGTGTACTTGACTAATTTTTGTGAAAATGATAATATTATTAGAAAACATGGTAGTTAAATGACAAAAGATACAGATAAAGTAGCTGTAGCAGAGACAGAAATAATAGATAATGGGCCACCATTACTATTGGCCGTTTATTACAAGAAATAAACCTCTCTTTTTAGAACATTTTATAAGGTGTTCCGCAGTTTATCAATTGCAATCGCGCGATAGTCTTGCAAAGGCTTCCATTTTTGGAAAGGGTTCAGTCACAATCGGGATACTTTGCGAAACTTGTTCTCAGTTATAAAGCTTTTCTCATCAGCAAGCATATGTTACCATAACTTTACAATGTGGTCTATCGAAAACCCTAATTTTTCTGTTGACACGCATATACATTCTAAGAAAGCTGATGTTTGATGTTACGAATAATACCATATATGACATGACAGTTTAGAAAGAAAATGGTGCAACCTATCTCAAAGTAATTTCAGTAAACTTTAATCATCTTCAAACGGTTGCGCGTTATGTGTATTATCAGTAAAAATACATTTTCTCGGTAATAAAATGCATAAGAAACTATTAAGAAAACAAATGCATGTATAGATATACATATATATTGTGATTGGCTTCCAGGAAGTCTTCCGCGTAGCAACTTCTTGGTCCTGGGACGGACCGGGGTGGTTATCTTGACGACGTTTCGGCAAAGTCACATTTGCCATCTTCAGGTCTTGTCGGATAACTTTCTGCTGGTGCTTCTTGTTATACGACTCAGTCGTATATTATTACTATATACAGAAGCACTAAGTTCTGTTCATGCTGTTACTATCGATTGTGTCCAGTTAGTCTATACTTCGTAATCTCGGGGTTTCATTTTTATTCACAGATATGTATAGTTCTTTATTTTTGTACAGGAATAAAGTTTCGAATGATTTAGAATAAAAACGACACAATAAAGTCCAATCAGATTTGAGAAGAAAAAAGCTATTCCGACAAGCAATTACGACGTTGTTTCAGAATGTAGATGGGATTTTATTTTCAGTATTCCGAAAATGACTGAAAACATGATAATTGCACCTCTCGAATTATTGTGCTCGTTCCATTTCGCAGTTCTGCTCTAATTATACTTTGATGTATTTTTCTACGTTCAAAAGTTTTATAACGAGGCACCTCGAATGAAATTATTGCAATTTACGTGATTATTGTTCCATGCACTGTGCTCCAACCCTAGTAATTCCATTTACATATTTTCACAACCATTTTATTTTTGAAATACGCATAAATTAGTTTACTTTTTAACTTTTACTTTAACTAATTTAGCCAATTGCGACTTGACAGCCACGGGACTCCCTTTGTTGTCATGTTGCCCAACTTCTTCTAACAGAACGTTTTGTTGAATAATGGAAGAGTTGTTACAAACTCTGAGATATTGACAGGTTGGAAAATGGACGCGCAATGGTTATTTATGACTTTCGGGGATATTACGCTCAGAGAGAAATAATGTCAATGTATGCAAATGGCAAGTGAAATGCATTCATGTCTGCGAAACCGTTTATGAATGAATATCATGACAGCATCAACGTGTCACCTCAGACAGGTTCATTTATTAACATCTGAAGGGTTCTGATAAACAAATTTAATTTAGTGCACTCCAAAACTACTCTGCTGCGCACTATTTGATGTGGAATTTGTTATAATTCTGGATATAATTTGATGGCCAACTTTTAAGGCAGTGCAATTGTTATATTTAAACTAGAACACTTTCTACGCTGTAGAATACGGGACTTATCAAGAACAGCATTTTTAAACCGCGGGTCCAAAACACTGTTATATGTATATCACAAAAAAATATTTAAATAATTCTCTTAGTTTGTGTCTAGTACATTTGGAAACACGGCTTCAGGAAGTTTGTGTAATAGTAAAGAAGAACAAATTATGTTCACTTCTAATTGACACGTATCGGATTAAGTAAGGAGCATTGAAAAAAAAAATCTGTGGCCTAGCCGGTTCGTCCTTGCTTTGCTTTATATAACTAACCAACGGGTATGTTTCTGGTTGTCATTTGTGCGACACTATGGATTTTACTATAGAACAGTGTGTAAAATAAGAAAACAAACTGAGTATGCAAAAGAAAGAAAAAAGCACGAACTGCTTTATCAAAGCGATTTGGAGCGCTTGTCACTTATCTTTCTAATCGGGCATTCAAACATTTGTGTCATATATTCCCATATTATAAATGATCTCTTCTGTTAAGTTAGGTGGAAATATAACGATTAGTCATGACTTAAGTAGTACTGTAAAGCGCCTGTAAATTCAATTTTACGCATGCTGATTAGATTTTAATTATATTTTATAGATACTACTTACTTCTCTCTCTCCTCAGTCCTTTGCCCTATAAGGCAAGACACTATCTAATGTAATCTTCTCTTTATGGTTGTTTTCCACTCTGTTCTGTCTTGGCCTAATTGGGTGGCTTCATGTACCCCAAGACCTGTTATTGGTTTCATCTGATCTATCCAACGGTCGGGCGATCTTCCTCTTGGTCGTCTTCCAATGACTTTGCCTTCCACAATTAGTTTTCCCATGTCATTGGTTCGTCTCGCTATGTGCCGAAAGTACTTCAAATAGGATTCTTTAATTCTGGTGGTGTTTGAATGTTGAGTTCTGCTATTACGGACTGATTTCTACGGTGTTGCGTCCATGAGATCCTTAGAATTCTGTGGTATACCCACATTTCAAACTACTTACTTACTTGGTTGATAATAGCTGATACCATAGGTAAATAAACACCTATGCCTATGCTGATACGTATATCTTTTGTTGTAGATTTTACTGGTATTCTGTGTAGTACGTCTTGAAGACATGTCTCCAAGTCTACCTATCATTCGCTCTTTCTTCTGCTTCTCATGTGTGAATTTCTGTTTTCAAAGACCAAAGTCCTTTTTACAACCTTATTCCACATTGATTTTTCGCTTTTCCGTTTCATTGCTCTACATGGGTTCTGGTTTTCCAGACTACTTTGAGCATTCTATCCTTGCAATTTTTTCAATGTGACTCAAGCAGTGTAGTTGATTATCTCCTATGACTTCTGTGTGAGTTGCTCTGTAGGTTCTTTTAATAGTATTTCTCGTGATTCACTACAGTCGGTTGGGGTAGGCACATAAATTAAGTTATAGACTGCTATTAGAGTCTGCTTAGAAATTTGTTTATTGCCAAGGAAACTTGTTGCTCGTGGTATGGAAGACCTTACGTATAGTTTCCAGTT
>JABXWE010001781.1:0-48087 GCA_014611495.1 Limonius californicus
ATTTGTATTATAAAAACTATAATATACAGGATAACTTGTTTAATGCCCCCACGTATATACTGTACGTTCGTCTGTAGGGTACCAAATTTAACGTTTCCTACCGCTTGTTTATATCGTACATTGTTCATGCAATAATTATGCAATAAACTGTATATTTACTAAAAAACACTAATAACTAGGCATCTAAAATTATTACATTATGAACCAAACTCTCAAATTGTACATTTTTATTATAAAAACTATAATATACAGGATAACTTGTTTAATACCCCCACGCATATGCTGTACGTTCGTCTGTAGGGTACGAAATTTAACGTTTCCTGCCGGTTGTTTATATCGTACACGGTTTATGCAGTAATTATGCAATAAACTGTATATTTTCTACAAAACATGAATGACTAGGCACTTAAAATTATTGCAGTATGAACCAAACTCTCAAATTGTACATTTTTATTATAAAAACTATAATATACAGGATAACTGGTTCAATACCCCCACGCATATACTGTACGTTCGTCTGTAGGGTACCAAATTTAACGTTTCCCGCTGGTTGTTTATAGGGTACACCGTTCATTCAGTAACTCTGCAATAAACTGTATATTTGCTACAAAACATTAATGACTAGGCACTTAGAATTATTGCATTATGAACTAAACTCTCAAATTGTAAATCTTTATTATAAAAACTATAATGTGCAGAATAACTTGTTTAATACCCCACGCATATACTGTACGTTAGTCTGTAGGGTACCAAATTCAACGTTTCCTGCCGCTTATTTATATCGTACACCGTTTATTCAGTAATTATGCAATAAATTGTATATTTTCTACAAAACATTAATGACTAGGCATTTAAAATTATTGCATTATGAACTAAATTCTTAAATTGTAAATATTTATTATAAAAACTATAATGTGAAGGATAACTTGTTTAATACCCCCACGCATATACTGTACGTTCGTCTGTAGGTTACCAAATCTAACGATTCCTGCCGTTTGTTTATATCGTACACCGTTTATGCTGCAATTATGCAATAAATTGTATATTTTCTACAATACATTAATGACTACGCACTTAAAATTATTGCATTATCAACTAAATTTACAAATTGTTAATTTGTATTATAAAAACTATAATATACAGGATAACTGGTTTAATACCCCCACGCATATATTGTACGTTCGTCTGTAGGGTACCGAATCTAACGATTACTGCCGTTTGTTTATATCGTACACCGTTTATGCAGTAAGTATGCAATAAACTGTATAGTTTCTACAAAATATTAATGACTAGGCACTTAAAATTATTGCATTATGAACTAATCGCTCAAATTGTAAATTTTTATTATAAAAACGATAATATACAGGATAACTGGTTCAATACCCCCACGCATATACTGTACATTCGTCTGTAGGGTACCAAATTTAACGTTTCCCGCTGGTTGTTTATATCGTACACCGTTTATGCAGTAATTATGCAATAAACTGTATATTTTCTACAAAACATTAATGATTAGGCATTATGAACTAAACTCTCAAATTGTAAATCTTTATTATAAAAACTATAATATACAGGATAACTTGTTTAATAACCCACGCATATACTGTACGTTCATCTGTAGGGTACCAAATTTAACGTTTCCCGCCTTTGTTTACATCGTACACCGTTTATGCAGTAATTATGCAATAAACTGTATATTTGCTACAAAACTTTAATGACTAGGCACTTAAAAGTATTGCATTATAAACTAAATTCAGGAATTTTTTATTATAAAAACTATAGTATACAGGATAACTTGTGTAATACCCCCACGCATGTACTTTACTTATAGGATACCAAATTTAAAGTTTCTTGCCGTTTGTTTATATCATACACCGTTTATGCAGTAATTACGCGATAAACTGTATATTTTTTACAAAACATTGATGATTAGACACTTAAAATTATTACATTTTGAATTAAAATAACAAATTGCTATACTAACCGGTTAACAAGTTGAATTGCCTGCCCATAGGAAATAAATCAAATCAATAATCATGCATTTACTTCTTAATTAATTTGAATTTCAACAGAGGTAAGTAAAAACGCAATTAACAAATTGACGTTTTTTGATCATTCGAAGTTTAAACTTTCCCATACCTTAAATTAATCTGTGTATTTCTACGAATGTGGTTTGCAACCTTTTTCATTTGCGACCTTTATTGCTAGATATTAGTCTCTGTATACAGGCACTTATACAGGGAACACTACCGAGGAAGGTGGCTCAGCAGTAGAGGGTTTACCTTTCATTCGGGAGGTCTTGGGTTCCAACCCCGGGTCAGGGTTTTCGTGGTTTTCCTGGGTCATACAGGTAAATGCTGGGACAGTATCATCCACGACATTCCATTATCCAGTTTTCCTGCTCTTTCCCATACTTGCATTCCCGTTACAGGCTGAAGAGGGGCTTAAGGTTCCAGTGCGGAACCCGACTGACCCCTGGAATGAACCTACGTTGATTTTAAGGAACAATGAAAATATTTTAGAGCAATAATATTACATATAAAATTTCCCATAGGAAGGGGTTTTCTTTTTGGGCACTCGGTTCGTGGGAGTAGGACAATTTTATTTTCGATAATTCGTGATAGGCATAATCGAATGATTTCAATAATTGAATGATTAGTATTCGAATGATTTTAATAATCGAGATATTCATTTGAATTAATCATTCGAATCCAAAATGCGCATTTCGGCAATGCGAGAAATTCGCATCCTGTTTTTTGAATGATGACACTCTGGCACTCTCGAATTGTTTTTCCGGTTTTCGACTGGATGTTGTTCTGTATTTATTTAAATTTCGTCACATTGTAAGATTAAGTTGATTGTAGCCGTTTTATGGTTTTCCGTGTTATATTTTACGTTATTAAATATAAACGATGTTTCTAATTATATTACTATAATTGATTAACCGTTTACAGCGTAATCATGCTCCAATTTATTTACTAAATTTTTAAACGGAACAATAATATCAGATGCCAGATTACAACTGATCGTAACTAAATAACATAAAAAGTTAGGTTAATTTGATATTTTTAAACCGTAACATACACATTATTGCAATTATTTTATTTATTTATCTAGTTTCTGACAACAATATATTTAATTAAATAATTATCATCTAAAAATTGTAGTATGAAAAAGTAGAAATAAATAATTGTAACTTAAGCCCGTCCAGTTCGAAATTATAAATACTTATTTTACTAACTCAGCTGCATATACAACCCCATTAGACAAAACAAGTAAAATATGTTACTTTGTAGTTTATCTTATAGTATCTTCTGGAATTACAAATTCATTGGAATACTACACAAATTATATACCGATACAAACAATATTTCGATTACCAACCGAACAACGAAACGAAAGTAATCAGAAAAGGGTTTTATCATTCGAATAAATTATTAGCGTTTTGGTGATGCATGCATAATCGAATATTTCGAATTACTTCATTCGAGATGCGAACGTCGCTTCGAACATATTCGGGAAGTTTTTATCATTCGAATGAATAATTAGCATCTTGGTGATGCATGCATAATTGAATCTTTCGAATTATTTTATTCGAGATGCGAACGTGGCTTCGAACGTATTCGAGAAGTTTTTACCGTTCGAATGAATTGTTAGCATCTCAGTGATGCACGCATAATCGAATATTTCGAATTATTTTATTCGAGATGCGAAGGTCGCTTTGAACATATTCGAGAAGTTTTTACCATTCGAATAAGTTACTCGCATCTCGGAAAAGTATGCATAATCGAATATTTCGAATTATTTCATTCCAGATGCGAGCGTCTCTACGAACGTATTCGAGAAGTTTTTATCATCCGAATGAATTACTCACATCTCCAGATATATACATAATGGAATATTTCGAATGATTTCTTTCGAGATACTCCCATCGCTAGTTTAAATATAAATTAATTTTGCTTCAGCCACTAGCTCACAAAAAAAACTTCATTTGATTTTAGATTTTAATAAATCATTGTTATTCGATAAAGATAAAATCATATAACCTGTTTGATTAATAACTACAACCATTGTGCTATAACACCTACAGGGTGAGGCTACTAAGACGAATCAACTTAATATCCTGATTATTTGAAATATTTGTCTAAATATTTTAAATAAATAAGAAGATGTTATAGCACAATGATCGCAGTGATCAAGTAAATAGTTTATATGATGTTAACTCTATCGAATTTGTTAATTGCGTCTTGCTTACCTCTCTTTAGCATTATAGTAATTTGTGATTTTAGTTCATAATGCAATAATTTTAAGTGCCTAGTAAATCTTTCCTGGAGTAGAAGTGTTTACACTTCCAGTGGTTCGGAGCCCACGTTAAGCTGTAGGTCCTCTATGTCTGTGTCACTCTAAACGCGAAACACAGGCATAGGAGAGGAGATCGCTACGTCTCATAAAAGATAAAGCAAGAAGAAGTCATTAATGTTTTGTAAAACAATATGCAGTTTATTGCATAATTACAGCATAAAACCTGTACTATATATACGCATTTTGTGACTTTTCCAACAGGATCAAAGAATTTTCAAAAATTATGTATAAAAATTATTTTCTGTGGCAACTCTATCAAATCAATATTTCTCGGTAGAGATCAAGTCTTGTTCTTGTTCTTCTTTCTCTTTAGACTAGGCAGTAGCTCGTTTCGACTTAACATTTTCATTCCATCTCCATCTTTTCCATGACGTCCTATGTGACCTTTTTTCTAGTCTATAAAACATTGCTTTCTTTGGTAACGTTCCTTCTTTCATTCTCTTTAGATGTTTCAACCAGTTTTGTTTATACTTATCATCATCATATCTGAGTGAAACGTTCGTCGACATTGTTCCACATCAAAATTCCATTCTTTTTGATTCTTCCATTGTCCATTCTGGAGAGTTGCCTCGTTTACTTTCTGAATCCCTCGTTCTATTTTTTCCTTGGACGTTCTCTTTTTCATTTTTGTCATGATATCCATTGTATAGTTTCTTTAGATTGTGTACCGTCGGACATCCGTTGAACATGATCGTGTATTCTATATTAATCGGATATCTGATTTCATCAATCTTCTCAAACCATTCATGTCTATGGCTTCTAATCGCTATTGGTTTCTTTCGTATTTACAAATTAAGCTAGTTGTTATCATGGTTTTGTATATAATGTACTTTTTTCTTCTTATTATTTATTTACTCCATAAAATCCCATTGAGACATGCTATTGGTGTACGTTCTAGTGTCGCTTTTGATCTGACATTATTTTCGTCCGTCCCAGTTTCATCGAAGATTGTTCCTAGATACTTATATTCTCCACATATCTCTAATCCTACTACAATAATGGTAAGAGGGATTGATAGGTGTGAGCGTGTAATGGTTAATTTTGGTTACATATCTTATGGAGGCCTAACTACCACAGGATATTTATAAATACCATAGTAAAATACGGGATCTGCGAATCAAACCCCAGCATCTTTAGCGGAATTGCTTGAAAGTTTGGTGCTCTGATTTGTATTTTGAGGCCGCTCCTATATATTAAATATATTATGAAGCTTTCACAGGCTTAGAGGCCCATCGCTTTTGGTGTGCGGTCTGTGGGTTACCGTGTTGGTGCGTAACCATGTTTAATCTGCTGTTGTGTGTGGATGTTTTTGTTTATGGTCTTGTTACTCCTCTAATGCGACCGTAATTCGAGGAGTGCCATTAATTTGATCCCCAATGGTAGATGGAGACCGGGGCCCAGTACCGACCCCCAGGGAATTAGAAAAATTTCCGACCCTGGGGAGATTCGAACCGGGAAGCGTTTGGACTATTACATCCAAAGCTTGGCTCTCTACTACTGGGCCATCCCGCCCCTCCTGTATATTAAAAATTAAGTTTTAAAATAGAAACTGTGTTTTTTTAATTGTTAGAAGGGTATAACTACAAACTTTCGGTACCAAAGCAGCCACTTCTAGATTGCTTCGCAGCCAATGATATAACTAAGTGATTTTACCACGGAATAAGCTTAATCTGCAGAAACGTACTGCCACTTTATAGCAAATACTTGTTAGAAATATGTAAACTTTAATTTCAAAATGCTTACCTTTGCTTAGTTTTTTAGATTTGTCCTAACCATACCATAACAATGCTAACGCAGGTTTTCCAAGTGATTTCGATTGATTTTAGTGCAATTTAAGAAAATTTAAATCAAACTGGAGAACAACTGATGAAGTCGATGTGCCGGCCACATATTGAATAAATGTTATATTTCGGGAAAACTGATTCATGTTAGTCATAGTCATCACGTGGATAATACATGCATTTGGTTACTAGATGCGAACTACAGATTTACAACTATAAACTGCTTCAAACCCATTCAATAATTGGCCAATTATTAAATTTTAACATAAAATAGAATTTATTGTTTACTGTTTTGTCATGATGCGTAGTACAATACATTGTTAGGTATTTATAATTCCTTCAACTGCAGTTAATGTGCCTTCCTACGTGGATTTCCATTTTAAACTCTATAGAAGCCCGGTTGAATTGAATTTAATATATTTGTAGCAATAGTCTTCCAGTGGAGATGCTAGTGTACCTATGTATAATTAGTTAATTATTTTAGGGATGAAAAGGGATGCATAAAAGTTGTTAACAGACTACGTATTTATGAAAGCAACGTTGCCAATCTTACCGATTTTTTGTTTGCTTTAGGTAAATCTTCCGAATTATATCTATCAAAATTTTAAACTGTATATAGTTATTAATAACATACAAATTAACAATGTAAAATTTCTATTCTTCTTCTAGTGTTTTATCTCTTACGAGACGATCTTCCCTCCTATGCCTGTGTTGCGCGTTTAAAGTGCCACAGACATAAAGGACCGACAGCTTAGCGTGGGCTCCAAACCACGGGAAGTGTAATAACTTCTACTCCAGAGAAGATTTATTAGGCAGAATACCTCGCTGGTTTGCCATTGCCTTGCGAGGGAGAACTGCCGTTAAAAATCTGATGATTCGGCACTGGGAATTGAACCCAGGACCTTCAGCGTAGAAGTCTAAAGCGCCATGGCCGCCTCTCAGGTTTCTATTGCATAACATTATCACTCACTTAGTGATTTTTGTTTGTATGTATAGCGTTTGGGTACGCATTGTATTTTTTAATAATATCAAGATTTGGGATAATTAAAAGCAAGTCACGAGTTCATAAAGTTATCAGTGACCTGTTATGCACACAAAATTATATAGGTATTTCGTACGTGGTAAATACTGGCAATAAAAGGTGGTGAATAGGTATTTTAAAAGCATTAAAATTTTTATGTAAATAAAAATAATATTAAATTGTTTAAAAACAATTTAAAACAATTAACAGTTGTAATAGGTATATTTAATATCTTATTGCTATTTAATAAATACAACTGATTGCACTGTATACACATTATAACGACAATTACATGTTAATGATAATTTTTATTTCTTAAATTTGTTGGCCATAGTTGACCTTTGTTAAATGAAAACCTACAGAATTATAAAAGGAACGCGTTGGCAACATTGTACAATATCATTGATTTTGATAAAAACTGTGATTTTCATATTGTCTTCGTAATAACTAACCAACAATTATATGCTATTGTTTCTCCTCAGCGCACCGGTAGAAATACGGGGGATATATAGTCTAACGTCGAATCCGAATGACAGAAATTCCAGAAGGTTTTTAGCATTAATTTTGCTAACAGGATTGGGATATTGTGTGTGGTGGGTTACAGCAGACTTTTATGCGTTGCTGAGCGGAACCGAAAGCCATAATCGACGTTTTGCCCCTACAGCGAGCGCTCTGCCAATTGAGTTACCACCACACAAACATTATTGTACTTGGACGATTTTAGGTAGTACTTCATATTTGAAGTATATCGATTAATGTTGTATCAGTATTTTTTAATCTACTACTATAAACGGTCAACATGCCCGCTAGGTTAGTAATTCCAATCAAATACAAAATGGTGCAGTTATAGTGGCGGTTATATTGTATAGGATATCGATTGCTCTTGCAACACATAACAAAAATGATATTAAACTAGTATTGTTTAAAAGAGAAGAATCATTAAGATACAGATTTACTAGAGTAGTATTGTAACGATAAAGTTTGATTATTTTATATTAGGAAAGTATTTTGTATCTACATACAAATATCAGTGTTTTTGAAATTTTTAATTATGCAGACGCAATAGTTGTTTTTAGGACTGATAAACATATTGGTTGGACATGATACCTGACGAGGAGATGAGGAATAGAACAGCAATAGAACACAACAGTAAATAGTATAGTATAGCATTCATTGTAGACATCGAACAGCGCGTATTTTCTCTTTTCGAGTACTAGTGTGTAGTACCAAATACAAACTAAATATAAATTGCAAGTAAACATGTAGCATATATAACTATGTACTTGATAAGAATTAAATCCTTATGCATTCTGAGTTGTTATGTATAAAGTACATATATGTATGAAATATAATAAAGATTAAATATGCATTTAATTTTTGGGCTATTTTTGATAACTGGAGTTTTCGATAACTCAAATTATGTTTGATATACCCTTAACTTTGAATTATCCATGTTCGACTATACAGGGTGTCGCAAAACGTACCCGCAATATTTCAAAGATGAATTCCAGGACTTATTTAGAGTTGAAAAGTCCATATAAACACATTTGCTAAACGTAACCGTTAACGAGTTATTGTTTATTGCATAATTTAGTGGCTAAAATTTTAGTTCAACGAATTTTATGACATAATTTTTTTTAATACATGTTTGTTATTTTATTTACCAGAAATGTTCAAAATTATCTCCATTGTGTTCGATACACAAAGCCTCCCGTCGCATCTTCATAATTTTTTTTAATTTTAACTTTATTTCTGATTTACAATCTACTCAACAAGATACAGAGTAATTATTAAATATTATATATATAAGATTATTGACTTGAGTCAGGGACCGCCCATAAGCGGTGTTCTAGAAATTACACAGCTATGTTTTCTGACCATTTCCTTCTGTTTGCCATTGGTTGGTTGAACAATTCCCTTATAAGTTGGCTGCTATGGTAGATGTAGCGATCTTTGTATGTGATCGCATACAACTTGCTTACGTCATTCACTGAAGGTATATTGAGATCATCATGAAGGATTAAGTTTGAGACATACCATGAAGCATTCGTGATCATCTGGAGAGTCTTCGACTGAAATGTTTGAAGAATCCTTGTGTTGGAAGGTTTGCTGCATCCTCACAGTTCTATTCCATACCTATGTCCAAATCGGCTTAAGTATGGGCTTATACAGGGTTTATTTGTTCTCACGTGATAGCTGCGACCTTCTATCTAGCAACCAGTTCATATTTTTGAGTTTTAGTTCAAGTCGTCGCTGCTTAGCCGTAATGTGAGCTTTCCAAGTGAGCTTCGCATCAAGGTGAAGTCCAAGGTATTTTATTACATCTTTCATAGGTATAGGAGTATTGTTTATGCTGACTTGCGGGCAGATCGTTCTTCTTGTTGTGAATGTTATTTGTAAAGATTTGTTAGTATTAACGTTGATTTTCCACAGTTTGAGCCACTCTTGGAGGAGGTTTAGGTGGTTCTGTAATTTTTCAGATGCCCTAGCAGGATTAGAGTCCACACCCATAATGTCGGTGTCATCAGCAAATGTCACCATTAACGTTTCATTTGTCAGCGGTACATCTGCTGTAAATATTAAATATAGGAATGGCCCAAGGACGCTGCCTTGGGGCACCCTTGCATTAATGGTCTGGTAGCTGGATAGGGTAGCATTAATTTTAATTTGGAAATATCGATCTTTTAGGAAAGATTTGAGGATTAGATAAATTTGATCAGGTAACTGTTTTTTTTAACTTGTATAACAGGCCCTCGTGCCATACCTTATCGAAGGCCTGTTGTACATCGAGGAATCTTCTTAAATGAGGATTTTCTGCAGCCCATTCATCATCATCATCATCATTTGACATGGAGCTGACTCGAGAGTCATGAAAATTATGATAATTATTGATACCATCTCGTGTGAAAGAAGTTTCATCAGTCCATAAAATATGCGGTAGGTTTTGATTATGTTGTACCCAAAAACAAAATCTTAAACGAGCTCCAAAATCATTACATAGAGCTTGAATTCTTTTGTGATGTTATGGATGTAAGTGAGCACTTCTTATTATTTTCCAAACATGGTTTCTACCTATTCCGTTACCTACGTAATGCAAGTCTTCGCACACTTAAAGACGAATCTTCTTGTAATAAATCAAGAATTTGTTCATTAGTGTTTATGGGTCTACGGGCAACTCCTTGGCCGACTGCCTGTCTTGCATTGAAAGTGCCATGTTCCCTCAGCTGACGATGTAAATTAAAGTAAACTGCACGCTTAGGCTGTCTTCTATTAGAATATTTTCTACGATATTTTTGTTGTGCTGCTAAAGCGTTTCCATCACACAGACAGAAAACATAATGAATATCTGCATATCCTTTATTTGAAAATAACATTGGCATTGTGAATTACGATGGGAATAAGGATACAAAGAAGAAGTCAATAACTTCAGTATCACAGTAATAAACTGACAAGTTACAAACAATAATTTGTTAAAAACGATGTTCAAATGGTACCAAACAAAAGACGCGATTATGGCAACTAGATCAATATTTCAGAAATCCGTTGAACTAAAATTTTAGCCAATTAAATTATGAAATAAACAATATCTCGTTAACGGTTACGTTTAGGACATATGTTTATATGGACTTTTCGATTCTAAATAAGTTCTGGAATTCATCCTTGAAATCTTGGACACCCTGTATATAAAAATATTTTAAGGTATTTCAGGATTTTGTTTAATTTGGTACACAGATATTGTAATTTTATTTAATAATATTAAGCAAGATACACGCGACTTTCCCAATAACCTTCTACGAACGTAAATAAAGTTGGCCTTTGAAAAGCTGCCATTTTTCTTCCTTTTTGGGAGTTTCCAACAAATAAATAAACAAACAAGCTGGCTCCACCAATGTTGTAACCGTATTCCCTTCTCCTTTATTATGTACATCTATTGTAAATACAGTTCTTTGTTCGCAATTATGATTCATATTATTAGGAATTGTTGCGCATGGATTTTATCGGTGAATAGCTCGTGTTATCGCAGCTAATCAAAATACTACTTAACTGTTAACTCCGCACCTTTTCGGTGTGCAAGGTAATTGTGTAAACATGTTCGATTATCTTTATTCAGATAATTCCGAGGAAAACACGATTTTCTTTGTCTGACGACGAGCGGTCTGCACAGCGCACAAGGCCTTATCATATCGTTCGATGATTACTGCAAACAATGTCAACCACCTACGCTTACGGAATTATTAAGTCATCAATTTTCCTATTAGTGTTGGTTTGCCGAGAGTATGTGCTAAGGTCAATATACATGTTGAGATTACGAAATTACACCACATTAATTATGTTTTCCCCTTTTTTGTATTCCTAAACGCCCAGTATATAACGATTGGGAACATTTTCAAAATTCAGATTTTGGCGCAATACGAGTTTCTACTAAATGTTGGTCTGTATATATGGGTCGATTGTAATGAAATTTGGGATATTTAAGTATAACAAGCATTGCATACATCCTTACAGTTTCTAAAACTTATTAAGAACCGAAAACGGAAATTGAACCTGTTTTTTGGATAGTATTTACGAACAATGAATTTTCAATATAGTAGTAAGGATTTTGGAGGGAGTTTTAATGTAAAACGATTGATTTTTTGCTGAACGTTCTTCGCTCACTGGTTTGTATTTTTTTTTTGAAATTTTGACCTTAAATTTGTTTTATTCTATAGCAGGCAGCTCGTCTGATAAAACATTACGCTAATTAAAACCACTTATAGTTTCTGATTTAGAGTTATGAAGGTAGCTGATGCTCAAACAAATTACGAAAATTACTATAAATCTCGAAAAAAATATTTTGTTTCAATACCGTTGTGAGATGATGATGATACCGTCAAATGATATAAGGCCGGTTAGACAATAAAACATGTTTTTATTTATTTCCACTGTTTATCTGTGAGGCTTACAGAAATCTTTCAAAAGTCTATATTATATGTGGCGGTCGTGGACCAGAGACTTCTGCGCAGTGGTTCGGATCCCACGTTAAGCTGTAGGTCCTCTATGTCTGTGTTACTATAAAATGCCCAACCAAGATCGCTACGAAGAAGAAGCACCTATTATTTAACGTTTAGGCTGTCAGTGGCAATTTTGAAGTCCCAATTCTATGTAGTTTTTTAAATGTAAAAATTTACTGTATTTCATTTGAAATACACAAGTAAGGGTGATTTCCTACAAAACCGATAAAGCAATAAAATTATATTTAGTACTGAATAATGTGCATTTATATGCATGGCAAAGAGCTAAAGTTCCATTTTATTATATCTGAAGTGGTAAAAAAATTTAAACTCTTTTAAGGGCCTTTAGTATAGCGCAATAAACGCCAAACACTCTCAATAAAGTTGGGTTCGAAAATAGACCGTTTTCAAAATATTTGCAAATATTGACTTGCCTTGAGCTATACTACGGCGTGTGTTCAATTGAAACCCATCTTTGCTTTATAAAAAATTGATTCAACAATTTATACGAATCTAACGTATATCCTGCTCATAGAATTCTTGTGGCTGCTGATTGAAGAAGTCTTCCACAGCTATCTGTACTTCTGCGTCAGACTCAAAATGCCGACCTTTTAAAGCCTTTTTCAACGCTCGAAATATATGGAAATCGCAAGACGATAGATTCGGGCTATAGGGTGGATGCTCTAAAACCCTCCATTTCTTTCGTTGAAAGTTTTTTTTACCACATTAGCAACATGAGGCCTAGCATTGTCGTGCAGAAAAATGACCATTGTACATATTTGCATTGACATTTACTCCAGCTTCCCTAACTCTACCAACAAGGGTTCTTCATGGTCGAAAAATGTTAACATCAACCTTGCCTGCAGAAGGTTATGCTTTACACTTTTTCGGTGGTGGTGAACTTGAATGTTTCCACTGCATGGGCGATAACTTACTGAATAGCTCGTAGTAATAGCACTAAGTTTCGTCATCAGCAACTATTGACAGAAGAAAGTCATCACCATTTTGCTTATAGTATGTGAGGTATTGCAGAGATAAGCCCACTCGTAAGCATTTTTGTTCATTAGACAAGAGACAAGGAATCCATTGCGAACAAACTTTGCTGTAACCCAGATTACCAACAATAATATGGACAGATCCTACACTCGCACCAACAATTTCTGAAATTCGACGATTTTCTCTAATAAGGCCTTTCACACATGCCATATTGTTTTCTGTTAATGCAGTACATCATGCACCTGGTTGTGGCGCATCCATTGTCCACTTTTTTCCATTCTTAAATTTTCGACACCAATCCTTCACAGTTGGGTACGCAATACATGCATTTCCATACACTGCTTGCATTCGCGTATGAATCTGCATTGACTGCACACTCTCAGCGTATAAAATTGTAGGACCGCATGCTGATCCAACTTGGACGGATTTTCAACAACAAGCGCCATTTCAAAATCGATGTTTTAAAGTCAGAATCAAATTCAAACATCAGAAACTTATTAATGTGTTGCTTACAAACACTACTGACATTTGTACATGAATTTTCTTGTTGCCTTCCATATAGAGTGGTCGTCAGTTGATAGCTTTGTGATGTACTGCCTAAAGGTTTCGTTACGGAGTTCTGTTAGCGCTTTTTGTAATTGATGTGTAAGCCTGCTATACGACAATTTGTCCTGCCTATGTTTTGTTCTCGTCAATTTTCTCCTCGCTCTGCGTTTCTCTGCGATGAGGTCTCCTATATGAAGAGAAATGTTCTTTGTTTCAGCCCCTCAACCACATCTACAGATTGACCAGCAAGTGGAGGATTAAACTCAACGGCGAGAAATCAACCGCCATCCTATTTCGACACCCGAACTACTTCCGACCCCCAGACTGGATCCAACCGACATAAATATTTCTGCCCACAATCAAGCAATCCCCCGCTCAAACTAGGCCCGATACTTGGGTATCACCTTCAGAAACACCTGGTCCCTAAACCTCGACATCCGAGAAACCCTGAAAAAAGTCCGAAATCTTCTTCGGCGCATCCAAGGCCGCTTCCACGGCTGCGACTCTCGAACCCTCCTCCACACCTATAACACCTTCATTCGCCCTGTCATTGAATACCGAGCCCCCATATACGCCACTCTCAAACCCCATCTCCTCCATCAAATCGCAGTATGCGAAAGGCTCCGTCGCATATTCCGTCTTCACAGAGAACACTCTAGCCACTTAGTCCACATCGACACCGAAACCACTCCGATATGCGACCGCCTTACCCTCCTTCAGCAGAAGTACATCTCTCGTATCCTTCATCAAGACATTCCTATCGCCAACGAAACTCTCATGACCCCTAAACCGTGACCTCGTCCCAGTCAACCGTGTTCCCAGGAAACCCCGGAGCAAACTCCCACACCCCCCTACTGCTCAACCCTCCAAATGTGGTACACGTACAATTACGTACGGTCATGCCACCCCCCATTTTTTTTCAGGAATTTTTTTCAGGGTACCACTACATTTACCCCCCTCTTACACCATTGTAGCACTCCTATTAACAGAAAACACTACACTTTCATTTAACATTACAGATATCCGAGGAAGTTCCAAACACTAGCCCAGACCAACCACCAACCCAGCACCAGCTCATCAAGATGCCGCCAACCCAGAAGATGAAGAAACGAAGTCCAGGACTGAAGAGGCCCTACGCCTAAAACGGTCCACCGCCATAGTATTAAGTTAACACAAATAAAATGACATATAATATCTTTAAGATCTTGAATAAACGTATTTTCAATACAATTGTTTCAGATCGAGTGGTTGATGTATTGGGAGTAGCTTGCCATGCCGCATCTTGTATTGCTGTTGTTAGATGTTGGGTTGCTTCGTCTAGATCTTGAGGATCTTTTATTCTGATGCTCTTTTTCTAAGTGACTTTGAAAGAGATCCCAGTCAGTATGTTTTGTGCAGAGTTTTGGTGGTAGTTCCTTTCTGATGACAGTTGAACTGAGGGTTATAATGACTGGGGTGTGGTCGGAGGATAGGTCAAAATTGGATTCTGCTAGTACGAAGGTATTTGCTATGCCATTAAGAACTGCGTGATTAATGAAAACAATTTTTCAATAGTTTTAAATTTTATTTTGGAAGAAATCGTGCTTCACTCCCCTCCCTTCCTCGAAATTAATATGAGTTGTCCCCCTCTAGTTTAGATCCTGAGTATGCGCTTTCCATCCGATGCCCTGAACACAAGGTTGGACCAAGACCTCAATCTCCAAAATTCACGCCCTCTTAAGCTTTGCCGCCCCAAAGCAAAGACCTCTTCTCAGTTTGTCGAACAATGCAGTTCTGTTGTGCCCCCTTCCCCCTTGGTGCCCTAAGCTCGTGCCTATATTGTTTATCAGTTAATCCAGCACTTCCAAATGCCATCATTATTCAAAAAGTTAGTTCTTTAGATCCTTGAATTTTTGCTTACTTCTCACTATTTTCTTGGAACGTTGTAAGGTAAGGGGGCTAGAAAATGTTTCGCGTAGGGGTCCAAGAGTTTTAGTTACGCCCCTGCCTGATTCAATATACATAGAAAAATTACATGATTGATTCCAGTACATTGTTGGGTTTAGCAAACAGTGTTTAAATATTTTTGAGGTCGATGTAGTATTTTGTAACATTGTATAATAATCGTCCCAAATAAATATAAAAAATAGCATAGATAATAACAGTTTATCAGAACACAACTAAGCGTTTAAAACTGGAAGTTCGAATCTATTTTTAGAATTGCGGTTTACTTGTTTTTTGCGTTAATCATTATCTTATATGTATTACTCAACATAGCAGTCTGATTGCGTGGTAAATAGAAATAGGAAATCAATAAGTTTTTCGCAGCAGCCGATATCCTCCAGAAAATAAAATGTGTAAGTAACCTCGAGGTTTTTACCATCGTGCATATTTTCACCTTGATCATAGCTTCCTTCATCTTCCACGTGTGAATGCAATCGTGATCGTTGCTTACTGCATTTCCTAGTTACGTCATTTGGTTGTTACAAATTCAAATCGATTACCTTGTCATTTTATATATACATGTCATTTCATAAAATTTTCATGTATGTACGCTATTAATTAATACTATTATTGCGTACGTTTTCAGACACTCAGATTAACGATCGCAAATTGATACTTTGTGCTACATCTATAAATGGCTTCGTTGATAAGATTCAAAAAATACTTTGTGGTTTAATGCTTGCACATTTTTCTTATATTAGTAAGACAGGGTCGGACTGGCTGTGAAGGCAATGAAAAAAAATTTATGCAAGTGGTGGAGCTCCTACAGGGTGTTGTTCCAAGGCTCTGGAATACGAGCGAAATCAAATTGTTACCCTAATTTTATGAAAAATTGGTATTAAACTTTTAGTTATACAGGGCTACTCATAAGAACTTTCCCATGTTAAAAACTTTGTCGTCGCATTCCCTTAAGGCTGTAGTAAAAGGCGGGTTTGGGCGATACCAATGGAGAGGTGAGAAGGTTATTCTTAAGGTAAAGGATAACCGAACAATAAAATATCGACATTTTCTAAATTTAAGTTAATATGTAGGACCCGTTCTATGTATTCTAAATATTGTTTTCCTGCATTTTTACTATTCTGATATGTACATTAATGATCTAAAATTGATATTTAGTGTTAAGTCTAACAAATAATATGATAGAGATGATTACATAATTTACTTTATCTTGTAAGTTCTTATTATATTAGTAAGACAGGGCCGGACTGGCTATGAAGATAGAAAAAATGTGTGCAAATAATTTCATGAATCTATAGGGTGTTAACAAAGTTGTATAACTCAGGAAGATCAATTTTCGTCCTTATCTAATAAAATTAAAATTGCTAGTTAATTTTTAGTTATACATGGTTAATCATAAGAATATATTCGTGTTTAAAAGGCTCTTGCTTTGTAAATGCTATAGCATAATGCGGCTTGGGCGATAGCAATATAGAACTGAAAAAGTGTACTCTAAAATAAAGAATTCATGAAAATAAAAATAAGACATTTTTCTAATTCCGGTTAATGACCAAAAATTAATATTTTATGTTACATCTAAGTAAGGCCATAGTTGATAAGAATTACAAAATGCGTAATCTTTGTTTTATTAGCAAGGCAGAGGCTGACTGGCCTTAAGGAAAAAATATACGTTGCCGTCTTAAAATGAATGCATTTCATATATTTTTCGATTCGTGTATTCCAAATGAATAATATAAAATCAATGAATTGTCATATGAAATCCAGAATCCATAGGTAATGTAACTTGTAGAGCGGAGAGAATGAATTTTATCAACTTTTACCTACTTTATTAGCATTAAATAAGTGACTATTTGTGATAACGCGATTTCAATTTTCTTCTAATAGTCAGACTGATATAATGTAACAAGACAGATATAGTCAGTATATATGTCACGTGTTATGGAAGTATGTGTCATCATAAGTACACAATATAGTAAGGGGCCTATAGTCGATCCCTGGGGCTCTCCGAGATTAACATTGCAGATTGTACACCTGAACTTATTAATTTCGTAATTAGAATGAGGTTTTTTCTTAATGTACACTGCTCCAAGAAATTAACGCACCACAACTAACAATCGCAATATTGTTTAAAGTATTGCATCTAATGAAGTATGTTTAATCATAAATAATGCTTAAAATTACGGAAACCATGTTTTATCCAAATTAACAACAATCAACGCAATTTAACAACAATCAACGCAAAAATTGTCGATGCTTGAAATTAACACACTTAATTGCTCTTGTTCAAGATTATCCCCATTTCCATTAATGAACTCCATAGGTCGTTAAGAGTTGCAGGGGGTGATTGAAGGTATTATACTTGTCTTCCGAGAATGCCCAGAGGTGCTCAATCGGATTCAAGTCGGGACTTGTGGTTCGCCATTGCATAACAGGAATACCAACGTCGTCTGGGTATTCTTGCACAATTCTGGCTGTGTGGGGCCGAGCGTTGTCGTGCATTAATTGGAAGTTGTCTCCGATGTATGGGGCATATGGCACAACATACTTTTCTAAAGATATCCGTACCTCTGACTGTTTAAAGTGCCGTTAGGGAAGATGTGTAGGCCTGTGCGGGCCGTGAAAGGTATGCTTCCCCATACCATTATGGAGCCACTACCAAATGCAGTCGTGGGGGCAAAATTGCACTGAGCATATCGTTCATTTGGACGTCCAAAAACTCGAATGCGCCTATCACAACTCTCCAAACAAAATCTGGACTCGTCTGTGAACAAAATGCGTCTCGAATCTTCATTTTCCCAATTCAAGTGGTTTCTAGCAAAATCCAATCTGTGTTTGCGAGGGTCTGCAGTCAACTGTGGGCCAGTAGCTGGTAATCTGGCTCTCAGATTTCCTTCTAGAAAACGTTGGCGAACGGTTTCAATGCTAACCTGCACATTATGTACTGCTGAAAGTTGTTTTTGGAGGGCTCTTATGGTGGTAAAGGGCTTTCTTAGTGCACGCAGTCGAAGAAAACGATCTTCTACAGCGGTAGTAGCACGTGGTCGCCCTTGCCCTGGTCGCCTGTCATGTAAGTTGTGTTGTACTAGTAACACGGGGCTGGAGTGGCTATAAAGACAAGTGAGAAAAATATAAGTGGCTGTATGTAGCTGAGAGAAAACGTGAATCTATTGGTTATTTCCAGGGTTTGGCGCTTGTATTATACCCTACTCATGCAATACTAACACGCATGTTAATGATTGAAACTTTATATTTAATATTGCATTTGTAAACAAATATATCTTTGTTAAGATTTAAACAAATCTGTTTTATTTCTTAATTATTGTAAATTCTATTGTTAGTAAAACAAGGAGGCATTTTCTATAAGGACAAAGCAGAAACTATAGCATAAGATTGGATTAGTTGATGAAGCTGATTAAGTATTTATAGTGTTGCAAAAGTTTTTGCTAGCTTATTTGTGGCGTTTAAATAAATGTAATAAACTACACATTTTTTATTAGTGATATAGGGGTAACCCTAAGGAACACATCCAAGAGGCAATATGTAAAAAGCTACAGCACAAGGCGATTTTTTAGAACCGGAGTTTTTCCAAAATAACGGGACAATTAAAATAATGTTTTTTTAAATTCAATTAAAGCAGCTGTTTTTTGAAGAATACTTCTTGAGTTTACAGGCTTATTTTTTAACTTTAAGTGAATGGTTGTATAGTTGTTTACAGGGAATACAATATTTTATAAAACAAATTAAAATAATGTCTCTTTTGCTTGAACCAGAAATCCTTCATCTTGTTTTGTTTGGTCATAATACCCGCAATATGAAAGTGTATCACTGGTATTTGAGCATGTTTTTCCTACGACTATGAGTAACTAGACAAATCTACCAGTTCTGAATTTAGAAACAACCCGTATAGAGTGCTAAACTTCGTTTGTTGAGCATTGAGCTAGAACGTAAACAAACGCACGTGTTTGACTCACTCGAGCGCGCGCTGTGATTGGTCTACGCTAGATAACGGTAATACCTCATTACTTAAGGAGGAATTGACTCAAAACCTTTACTTTGTACTGGTAATTACCGGGTTAAGTTTGCGTGCTTTTTGAGCAGTGTTTATCGGTTTTCGGAGCGTTTGTACAGTGCCTGGTGCTTATTTTCCTAAAATATAGCAAGTTGTTCCAGAAACGTGTAATCTTCTGAAAAAGAATTCCGACGTCGCGATCGTTGATTTAGAAACGCAAGGAATATTACGTAAATACACGTCCGGTAAATCAACGCACCTGTCAAGCGTTTGTTTACGTTTTAGCTCAATGCTCAACAAATGAAGTTTAGTTAAAACAATCGATGATCTTAAAGCAAGAACTGGGGGTAACTTTCTCTATTCGTATCGGAAGCTACTCTGTAAATTCTAATACATGATATTATTGGTTTTTTTCCTTATTGTGGTTGGTCTCTTGTCCCATGCACCGCGGCTTATAGGTCCTACTGTGCTTCGTATTTGTTCTCGACTTCACATTGGAAGCCCTGAAGAATCCCAGAATTGTCTTAAAAGATTCTTCTTTGGTCCTATAAGGTTCCAGTTTTGCTTCCCCGAAGTATCGTTGTCGGACTCTACATGTTGAGTGGTCCGCTTGCTTTATCAATGATACATGTTTTTTCAGATGACTGTGTCCGGTAAGGATACATGTCAGCTGTCTTATTTTTTCCTTTTCTAAATTTAGGAGTTCCTTTGTCGCTTTCTTGGGTGGACTTCTGATAAAAGCCTTTGAGTGTATCAAATCAGGGTGATCGTCCCAATAATCATGATGAGTTTTTCTTAGCCAGTTTCTGGTTTGCTCTCTAGCGGCAGCGTATTTCGTAGGTTGGTTGTAGGCCCAGGTACTGTATATATTTTTTCACACATTCATACTACCTTTCCCCCCCGGAACCGCTTTCGCATTACTTCAGGGGGGTGCGGGCGTCCCTTACATACTAAACATTCATGAAACATGCACCCTAAACTCAACTAAGCGAATGCGGTCGCCCCAGTCGGGATTCGATCGCTCCAACGGAGCGACTGCATTTGCTGTGACCTCAAGTGGCCAATGCGTTCTCGCACTAGACCACCTAGGTCCCTAGGTACTGTATTTAACTTTCAGTTTTAACTAGTTTGTCTGCTTTTTCATTACGATATTTTCCTTGGTGTCCTGGTACCCATACGAAACATAGTTTATTATTTTGTATCAGTTCTATTAAGTTCTTATGACACTCTAGGACTAGCCTAGATTTGAATAAAAATTGCTGACAGCGCTTTGGGACCACCTGGCTGTCCGATTTGATATAGATTCTTCTATAAGTAGAGGCCTTCTGTATCATGATTTAAGTATAGGGGAGGACTGATAGAGTTTCCATTTGGAACACGATGATATAGCTTCCCAGTTTTCTGCTTAGATCATTTCCCGTTCCAGGTTCAGATATGCCAAAACTTGTTTCTTTTTGAGTTTCTATCTATGTGTGTATTAGACGCGTTCATTGACATTTACCCGCGGTACATCTTTGCTTCAGTCGTTCCACTATGGTATGACCGCTTTAAACAATTTTCTGAAGAAAAACACAGATATTACTCTGTTCGACTGCATGTATAAGATGTGGTCTTCTTGCAGGTGTTTAAAAATGTCGGTATGCATTTTGGGGGAAAGCCGTGTGCCTGCCGTATCCATTCGTTCTTTCTCTGCCAATATGCCTCCATTGTTTTCTCCGCTTTCACTCTTAGGTGAAATGGTGGCAAGTCCAGAAGGACTTCTAATGGGGCAGTTGGAGTTGTAGACACGCTCCTGTGATGCGCAGGTAGGCCAGCTGTTGCAGCTTACTCAGCCTATTTCTATTCCTTGTAATTTCAGTTTTGTGCTATTAGATTAGTGATGCGTAGCTAAGTGTAGGAATCGTCACTTTCATCTACAGTATACTATTTTGGTACCAAACCCTACGCCTTTCCAAACATTCATCAACAAGTAAAGAATGCCTTGCTGGTTTTGTTGGTGACACTGACTATAGGTTAGTTTGGTTTCGAGAGCGACTTCCAAATACTTCACTTTTTCTGACATTTTCTTGTTTTTCCCAAATATTTTTGGTATGGTATGGAACCCCAAGGCTCTCTTTTCTGCGCCATTTCTCAACCGTTTTCAGTGCTACCTGTATGTTTTTGGACACTGTACCCTGAAATTTCTTGCTGATTAGAATGGTTATGTCATCAACATATCGCTGTGCGTAGATATTTTTCTCTTCCAGTTCCCGCAGGAAGCTGCTGTTATTGTTACATTTATACTAATAGTAACAGCTGTACTAGGTTGTGTTCATACTTCTAGCTAATTCTTCACGTGTACAAGGTGTCCTATGAAAGACTGGACAACTTTTGGAGAAGAACTATAGGCAGGATGGATATTTTTAAATTTGAAGCCAAGTAATTAGACGATCTAATCTGAGATTAAATAATATTAATCTTCGTGTGCTTCTTCCTATTTTGTATATATTTAAGTAGATAATCTATCTTTTACTTCTTTTTAATTAAAATCGCTTTCAGTAATTATCCTAACACCTAAATTCATAAATTGTACTGTTTTTATTTGTTCTTCGTTGTGTTTCAGCTGTATATTATGACTTGAATTGCATAGTAACTCGTCGATTTTAAGTTTTGATAGTTATGTAAAACCAAAGAGCACTATATTGTATCAATATAGTGCTCTTTGGTAAAACTATTTCCTAGATAGGCAAAGCAAAGTCTGGAAAATGTCATTAACATTTTCTGGCGTAGGAATTCCTGGGAATCCCTAGGAATCCTTGGTCAAACTTTGACCCCTGGGCCTTCAGCAGTGTAGTGTAATGCCCTAACTTGACTGCCGTACTACATCAACGTACTGTAACAAAAAGTTACTCACCATATATAGAAAAATAGCACCATTTTAGAGGTTTCACTTAGTTGTTCCGAATAAGAGAGTTAATTATTATTGTAGTGCTTACTTAAACCGTTGTCCTTTGCGCTATTGGTTTTTTAGGTAAATAGGAAAGGATTTTCAGTGACAGAGGGAAACATTGTAAATCAACTTTTTGTGTATTTTTTGTTGTACTATTAATTACGCTACTAGCATTACAAACTTCTATGATTGATTTCTATAAAATACCCGTGAAGAATGGCATAATGGAATTCAAGAACAGAGTTAATGAATTTTGGGTAATATTCCGTCGTACGAGACTTACATTATGGATTGCATTGGTTATCATGGACAGACGTGGACGTGCCTTTTGCAGTTCCTTATTGCTTTGATGCGTAATGCAGCCTTGTACACCGAGGTCTACTCAGAGTAGTATTGAAATTATTATATTTTATATCTGTAGATATTTACTGGCAACAATTTATACATTTGCAGTTAATTATGACACAATGAGATCATTAAACTGAAAATTTTGAAAAATACTTTTTTACGTACAGCTTCCTTATATTGCGGTAATTTCTTGCGTACTGTTTAGATATATCTAGGATAATTCAAAGGTATCAACACAAAACAAAATTTTTACATGCTAGCATTTGCAACTTTTATACAGAGTGAGGTACCTAACGTTTTAAATACGAAACCTTTCCCACTCTTCAAGAAATACAATCCAAATTTATATTCAACTCTACAAAGTGCTGCGTTACCATGCGCCAAGGTAAAACAAAAATCCTGTATATTTTTGTATATTTTGATTTGGATTATATTCACGTACATGCCTGTAGTAAGTTTTTTTAATTTTCCTACGGCGTGGTCAAATTATTCATACTTTCTCTAGAAATGCCTACTGTTGACATGGTTTTTAAAGGCTTAGCGAAACTTGCCGAAGTATACGAAATAGAAGTGTTTGTTCTGGGTAATTACAACTATCTTCGCTGAAATCAAAATTGGTTTACTACACTATCATGCGCTGCTATTAGGCATAGACTAGGGAGGGTCAGGAACGCCGCAGAAGAGGAACCGAGGGCGAAGAAGAACAAATGAGGTGTAGGATCGCCATCTTCGACTAATGGCAACAAGAGACTGATTCTGCAGTACCAGGTCAATTGTCGATCAATGGTTAGCTAACGAAGGTCGTCCTGTAACCGTTAGTATGGGGTGCTATAACTTATGGGACTAGGTCCCGTTTGTTATTCATCCGAGGCAATATGACCGCCCAGCCATATGTGGATGAGATGGTAGAACCCCATATTCTTCCATTTCTTCAGCAGTTGGAAAACCCACTTTTCTAGCAGGATAATGCCCGTCCCCATATTGCAATGCGTTCTATGGACCGATTTGCAGAGGATAATGTCAATCTCTTGCCATGGCCACTCCGATCTCCCTATCTTTCGCCCATCGAGTGTGTTTGGGACATTATGGAGAGAAGACTGAGGAACTTGCTGCATCCTCCGCAGAATTTGCAAGTTCTAGAGCACGAATTACAGGTTGCTTGGGATACAATACCTCAAGAGGAAATCGACCATCTGCTAGAATCGATGCCACGAAGAGTGGGGGAGTGTGTAACCAATAGGGGGGGACCAACCCATTATTAATAAAAATTATGTTTATATTTTGTTATTTTTCTTTAAAATTGTAATCAATTGCTACCTTTTAGTAGTTAAACGTTTCTGCCAAGTTTGGTCAAAAAATTCCTACCCCTTCTTGGTGTTGCGATTTCCATGTCACTGAGTATATATAGAGTAATAGGTAAATGAATTTTAAAATATTTGCCTTGAACTGGACACCATCCATTGACGGTTCTACAATCTTTTTTTCTTAAATAGTTAGGTCTTCTGGCCATTTTCTCTTAAGTCTCCTTTCCACTGGGTGCTGATGGTAGTGCGCTATCACAAGTTGGTTGCTATGATAGGTACTGCGTTTTTTGACTTTGTTGGCATAGGAGCTGATTACATCTCTGATGAACGGTATGCTAAGGTGCTCATGGAGAGTTTAGTTGTACACAAACCAAGGGGTGCCCGTCATCATGAGAAATGTTTTGGAGGTTTGTATGATTTTTGTGTTGGACGTCTTGCGTCAACCCTTGTAAGTCCATACAGGTTTTAGGATAATTTTCAAATGATATTGTTTTCGAGCGATAGTAAATTTGTTTCACTTTTAAGTGTAGTTGATTCCATCGTCTTAACCAGCCCTGCAATAGATTCAGATGTTTTTGAAGCTTTTCGGATGCTCTGTCGGGATTTGTAGCTGATGACAGCATTGATGTGTCGTCAGCAAACATGGCCATTGTAGTGTCGTCTGTGATACGTGTATCAGCCGTGAAGACTAAATAGAGAAACGGTCCGGGGAAAATAGTTTTTAACATGCTTAAGAGTAGAAAAAGAGCGTTCGTCACTTGCCCTACTTATAGGCAATGTTAAAGTAGTTATTACATTTGGAAAAGTTGACGACAATCCGTTAATTGCTAATTTGTACACATCAGCTGGATTTGATACATTTTCTTCTGTACCACATTTAATGAAATTCATAATATATTATATATATATATATATATATATAGTATTCATAGTTCTTAATACTTTGAATTGTTTTGTGATAACGCTTAATCAATTTACTTTTAATCAATTACAAAAAGTCCGCCTAAATTTCATCAATTGTCACAATTGCTTCCAAAATTCTTAGCCCGTCTCATATTGCTGTAGTAAAGAAGAAGCGATTTGCAAACGATTAAACTTACGTTACTGTAGCTTGTTTTTTATGATGTCAACAGTTCCGAATCTAATTTAGAGTTACGACCAAACTTTAATTATATTAATTTTTGTGTTCAGATAGGGTTTAACATTTATGTTTAAATTTGAATACACCTCGTATGAGACAAACATAAATATCGATAAGCCAAAGTAGATCAATGGTTTACATTTAGGAGCAGATTACAACCAAAGCCTGTTCATTACCACTGCATATTTCACTATAGTTCAAAGTTCACACATGATTGCAAACTTGTAGCGTGAAAATTATGAGATGTCAAGGTTGCGAATAATTATGTAACATTGCGGAAGTGCATTTGAGGACGGCGCAATGCAAGCGCGTAAGGTATAATAACTCAGAAACTGTTTTAAATTAATTCAAAATCTGATTAATTAGGTTTATATGTGGAAGTTGCTAATATATTTGGAGACATTTCGGAGCTTTAGAATTAATAGATAAAGAAAAATATCATATTAGTTGATTTGACCAACAATAATTCCATTTATCAGTTATCAGTGATATTGCGGACAAATCGAGACTACCCCTTCTTCCTAGTTGGACAAATCTATGTTAAGGGTTTCTAGGTTTTTTACATATCAAATTAAAAATGCACTATGTAAGATTAAGTTTCTTATTATTATTATTTAATTAGCAATCCATTTTCATTGTTCACTGCTAACCAGTTAGTGATTTTCTTAATAACTAACAATTTAATTATTAATGATTAATTGGTTGCATATGAGTTAATAGATTATTAATAGAAAAATTAAAAGCTATTTGTTAGTGGTAGTTAATCAGTCGATTATTATGTGACATAACAGTAATAATTACAATAAAAATCGATTATTAATGGTTCATTACAGAAATAAGTATTGATTAACTACTATGGTCATTAATTAATCCAATGTGTATATAACCAAATGTTTCATGTAGTAAATCTGGAGTGCCTAAAAACCCTTAATCATAAATTATGTTATATATCCTATTCCTTTAATATATACGAGCTGGTAGCGGCTCAAAACACCAGGAAAATCATTAAAATACAGTAAGAACTACAAAATTTTTGATATAAGTTTATTAATAATAATAATGGCGACGCTCTACACTCCATTAGGGAGTTTGCCTGCAAGGCGTAAGGTCAGAGCTCCCGTATCTTTGCTCTTACACCCGGTTGTCGCGTGCCAAATTTATATATTTATATATATATATATATATATATATACACATTGCTATGTTTTATGAACCTTGATTTAGATAATCTAATAGAAAATTAACTTATTTAGATAACTTTGAGCTATTTTATACGTTAAACCTAAAAAATAACTTGTTAAAACCAAGCAAAGGTCATGTACAATTTGTGTCTGTCATCTCCGTTAATTTTGTTTGGGTTGATCTGTGTATAGCCTTTGAATTCTCTGTTTCGTTTTGCTTGTTCGTAGTCATAATAATTGTATGAAGGTATTAGAGGTATTTATCTAACTCGACTGTGAGTTTTTTACCTGACAAACAATAAGATACGAGATGTGTATGTAATGTTCGACAATTGTCAACTAACATGTAATTTTGGAGAAAAATGGATCTTTCAATTCTATGTCTTTTTTGTGAGTAATATTTGGATATAGGTGTGAAGAACATTTTAATATGGTTTTCTTCTTTCTTCTTCTTCTCCAACTGTGTATAGGCCAATGGCCTGTTAATTACCTACATTGAAGTAGGTTCTGTGAGCCCTCTTTACACGTATGCCGGGCAGGAGGCTAGCCTAACCCGTAGAACAGAGAAGAGAGGTTCCACTACAAGGTTAACGATTGTCAAAGATGTTTGTAAGACAACCGGGACCGACGGTTTTACGTACCCTCCGAAGCACCGCCGGTTGCATATGCCACTATATTGGTCAACCCATCTAAGTACTGACCGCGCGGATTGTGCTGGACTACGAATACCGTTTGACCGGCGTCCGCAGCGCTCCGCTATGCAACCGAATATAATAATATAATATGGTTTTGACAATCATTAATTGTAATGTTGTTAATTTAAGGTGATTTATGTATAACTTATAATTTAACTGATAGGCCGTGTCAGGTGTCAAAACATTTATTTTTAAATAAGGAATATGGTTGTAATTTCAGTTTTGATGTAAATAATATTTTTAAATTGTTATTTAAAGTTAATTTGTGTTAATTTCATTCTGCCTTTCCCACTGGTTGCTTTTTATAAAATGCACTTACTTTTGTTTGTATTATGAAGTTGCCATGGTCAGTTGTTGAAAAAAAAGAAAAACAAGGAGAACTTGCTATGAAAATCTCAACGTGAACAGACGCTCGTCTGGCGAGTAAATAAATATTGTAATGTTATGTGTTTATTATATCCTGTTTGAATAAAACTATGTTATTCAGTGTTAGGTTCAAATCAGCGTTATTTGTTACTTATCTGTGCGAAAAATTGATCAAATTCGGTAAATTAGCCGAAAATCAAGAATTTGGGGCTAAAAAGTAGACTAGAGTTGATTGTTTTTGACATGTTTTGTTTGTATCTGCGTTTGACATTTAAAACGTCAACAAACTTCAAGGTTAGAAATTATCTACAAGTTGGACGAAAGTTTTACACCTGCTGATTATTTGGGAGATGTTCGCATTATATTCTGGAAGTGGAATAGCAAACGAATTTAATTTAAAATAAATTAAACCAAATAAGTAACATCGAATCAACAACAATTTGAAAAGTGAAGTAAGTTGGGTTAACAATTTAAAAAGAAAATATAAATGTGCAACGTATTTATGAGTTTATTGGTATATTTGAACATCTGAAGCAATAAGCAGTAAATAATATTGAGCCTGTGAGACGATTTTACGAATACGAAGATACTCAATCCAAAGTTTCGCTGCGAGGAATTTAGAAAAAAGCAAGTGATGGACTTTCGTTTTGAAGTTCAGGATCAACAGAGCGCAGAAGTACCATCCTAATTTCATCTACTGAATTTTACCTACACCAGAAGAAAATAAGCAAGTGCTTTTACGTGAAAAGGTGGGTCCGTTTGAAAGTTTTGTTAAATTGGACCTTACTATTTATTGCATGTAACTTTGTCATTTAATTGTTAAAGTTGTTTAACGTTTTATACGAAGAAACTTAAATAATTCAATAACATTTAATTCATTTCTCTGTTACATCCATGTAAAAAAAGGAAAACAATTATCAGCATCCATATCAACAACCAAAGGACTCCGCCAAGGATGTAGTATATCACCAATATTATTTAATCTTTACGAAGAACTAGTATTGAGGAAATGGAAAAAGAAGTGCACAGGAATGGGTATACCAGTAAACGAAAACTATCCCTTTACACTTAATTTTGCGGAGGATCAAGTACTTATGGCGCAAGATTCTTTCGATCTTGAATTTATGCTGAAGAGAATACCAGTGGGGACTGCAAGTAAACCTACAGAAGACAGAGTATCTGGTAGTAAATAGTGAGACGCAAGTTCAAGTTCTCCTAAATGACGATTCACTTGTAAAACAAGTTGAAGAATTTAAAAATCCCGGGGCCATTGTAGATCGAAAAGGACTAGGAGAAGGAGAAATAAAGCACAGAATTCAAAATAGTAAAAAAGTAACAGGGTGTCTCAACTCCCTATGAGGGAATAAAAACATCTCCAAAAAGACAAAGAAAAGAATAGGCCATCAATGGTAGAATCAGCTCTCTGTTATGGAAGTGAGACCTGGGTGATAAGCGCAGAAATGAAGCACAGATTACAAGCAGTAGAAATGGATTACCTCAGACGTAATGCCAGGATATCTAAGCTTTAACATATACCCAATGAAGAAATCAGACGACAGATGAAGGTAGAACAAACGGTTATTGACAGAATTGAAATGCGCGGTTTATGCTGGTTTGGACATTTAATGAGAATGCCGGAAAATTGATGGCCACAAAGAATATTTTTATGGCAACCTCCAGGAAAAAAGAAACGAGGACGAACAAGACGTTCCTGAAATGAAGGCAGAAGGAAAGCAATGGGAAAACGAAACCTGAACGAAGACATGACTCAGAACAGAGAGGATTGGAAAAAGGGATTGAGCAGGCAGCGCTTTATTGCAATAATTGTTTGTAGTGATTTTTCCATTCCTGCCATGGATGCTTTCTATCATATTGTTGCATTTTGTTTCGAAGATTTCCTCTTCAGAATTTATTAGATATTCGTCTAATCGTCGCTGATATAAGTACTTAGTGCTTTCGTGGAGTAAACTATCTAGGTTATATTTAGGGTACTCTACGGGGTCTCCCTTTGCACCTACTTGAGTATCTCGGTTTCCCTGATGTATATTCCATCCGGATACATACATTTTTCCTCTCAGTAAATAATGGTCAGATCCACAGTTTGCTCCTCTCTGTACTCTGACGTCGTGTAATTGTATAACGGACCTCTGTTTCCATTCCAATCCATTTGCTGGTTTTAGTTCGTTTTGTGTACAGAGATCAATTAGTCGTATACCGTTGTCATTTATCTTTGTATTGTCTTCATTGAAAGGACCTACCACTTTGTCACCAATTTTATTCCCCGTGTGCCCATTGACGTCACCTAACATTACGACATCCCTGGTGTTTCCGATATCTGTTAATATTTCGTTTAGTTTCTCAAAGAATTAATCCTTTATTGCCACAGGTTCGTCGTGCGAACTGGCGTATATTCCAAATATTGTAATTCTTCTCCCATAGATATGTAGATTCATTTTGATGATGTTCTCATTTATGGGCTCCCAGTTGGTAGTTTTCTTCTTCAATCTTTTGTTTATGAGTATCGAGACTCCACGCTTTGCACGGGTGTCTCTTGGGACTTTTGGGACAATTCTGATCCATTTCCTTTTCGTTTTGTTTCTGTTAAAGTTAGTACATCTATTTTCAACTTTTCCATTTCCGATATTAATTCGGGCATTTTTCCACGACTCCCTTGGACGTTCGTGTTCCACAAATCATAAATTTTTTCTTTGCCATCTGTCGTTTTCCATATAATCCGTCCAAATTTCAGAGGCCATTTCTAGAATTTTTAGTGTGTAAGAGAAATTTTTACAAGTAATGGAGCACTGGTCCATCTCCTTAACCCCTAACCTGGAGGACCAGGCCAGTTTTTGCTTCACGGTGAGTATTTTATTTCCTTACTACCCTTCGAATTTGCTGGCTTGCAAACCCGACGGACTTTCCCCAATTGCAATGGGGACGCACCCGATGGAGGTAACTGGCGAATCCCCGCACGGGATATATATATATATATATATATGCATTTGTATTCTGTTCGCCTCCACCCATTAATAGGGCGCCCACACCTCCACCAAAAGCAATAAAATTAGGGGAGTATACTTTATATTTTTATAACCCCCACATTCCACTTAGTTAGGACATACAGAGAGGGGTAATAATTTATGATATTATTTTATATAAAATTTAAACTTGTATTTAGTACTATTCGAACTCCATACATAAACATTACGTATACGCCTCAATGTATTTAAAATTGTTAAATCCGCCGGTAGAGTTTGCCTCCAACGACGTTGCCAAATTTATGTCACGATATGAATTTAAGTAGTCAGCATGTTTGAGGTAAGCTAGGAAATATTCATCAAGATATTCATATGTATACAGAACGGTGGGAGTGCAGTTTGTGTTTGATTTCTTGTTTGAATTACCCTGAGTATGGAGCGAATTACTCGTTCACGGTAAGTATTAAATGGTTTTATATTAAATGGAAACAGTATAGGTACGTTGTGTAGTTTCCTACACATAGCTGCTTTAAATATAGTAAAATAAAATTGTTCTTTTAACTCGTCATTGTAAAATGCGGTTAAGAAATGGGGTAATCCCCCGTAAACGTGTAAAGTTAAAACACTACTTCAGAGGAATAACAAGGCTTTCAATAATTTCATACAATTAAATACAAACAGGTAATGTGTTCACCTAATACGAAAATTATTGTAATAAATAGCAATTATTGGCAATTTTTGATTTATTATTAAACAAATTCCTACAAAATTTGAAGAGATTGTGGCGTTCTATAATCTGTTCATAAGAATCATTTTTTTGATATACAGGACTTACACGTTCTAGTACCAAATCAGGTTTCAGTTGTTATAATTTTGAGAACTACTTTGATGGGTATACAAATAAAGCATTCTAAGTTCTAATTAGCATTAAAATTAATATTTTAGAGTTGTTATTGTTTGAAGTAGAACACTGTACATATATTATATTAATGTTTGTGTGCAATTAAATTCATTTTGAATTTGCTAAATTAATGAGAGAGAACTTTCCAGAGCAGCATTGCTTTTCTCGATTATTTTGATTAAAACTTTCAGTTCGCTGTTTTTAAAGATTTCTATGGAATTAAATGGGAAATAAATAATTGTCAATTAATAGGAAAACCACTTCTTTCATTTTTTTGTGTTCCTTTTAGTCAAACAGGGTTTTTTATTTTAATTATATCGGTATAGCTTTGACAATTCACTTAAGTTAAGTGGTCACTTACAACACTATATAACTGGAAAATTTAAAGAAACAGAAAGAAAAAAAGAAAATATTTTTAATTATTGTAGTTTTATTGAATAATTAATGTTTTATGCAATTTTTTTCTGATATTGAAGAGGGAAGAAGATATTGAACTTGGCACTCGAAGGTCATCTTACTAAATCTACAACCAACGATATCCAAGAAAATGAGGGTACGTATAATAGTGAGGCCATATTAAATTTATTTGTTTAATTTATGGTAATCTAGGTAGCCAAGACGTTAAAATAATATAAAAACGTACCATTGTAAAATTTACTTAATGTTGAATTTCCTTCCATGTCCCATAAGGAAATGGAAGTATGGTGATGGGGTTCAAAAACGTGGCAAATTTGGGTTGTACTACTCCCAAAACGTAACGAAAAAAGTACAATAACCTCTTCCGTTCGGAACTTGGAAATCTTCTCCATACCGATTTTTATTTTACCAATTATTTTATTTATAGATTCTTCATATTGTGAACCAACTGAAGCAGGCAGCTACATCTCGGATTTCGACCCCACGTATCATCCAGAAGAGACTCGTGGCACAAGAACACTAAATTGGTTACTTTCAGAAGATTTTCGAGAACGGCAATTGGGCAAAAACATGAAAATAAAGGAGTAGAACCTTAATCTTCTACATCGACTAAGAAAATACTTAAAAGTACATTGCAGCCTGAATAACATGGCAAGTTTTATAAAAAACAGCCATCAGAGAGTAATTGTTCAAGCATTGAATCCGCCAAGGCTATATTAAAAAGCAACCGAACTGATATTAAAGATTTCCAAAAAGTTGTGGATGCTTCATTGGCATTAACAATCTTGTTTAACCGCAGGAGAATCGGAGATGTACAATATGTGGAAACCGACAGCTATTTAAAAAATTTTACATCTAATAACCAAATAGAATTCATGGAACAGTTGACAGAATCTGAAAAAACACTGACTACTAGTTATAAACGCGTAGTTGCGGGTGGAAAAGGCAGTACAGAGATTGTGATTTTGTTTCCGCCAAATGTCCAAGAGTACATAAACTTTTTACTCGAAATACGACAGGAAAGTGACATAGTACCACAGAGAAATTGTTATTTGTTTGCATATCCTGGAGTGACCGATTAGTAGGTTAGAGGGAATGTCGTCTTAAAAAATTTCGCTAAATCATCTAAAATACAAACATCCAGAGGCAATGACGTCGAACCGGTTACGCTAACAAAAGTTGGATAAAAACGAATACTCGCAATTTGCCAGATTTATGGGCCATACCGAAAGAACTCACCAAGAATTTTATGAAATAACGCAAGATGCCTACCAAAACTGTTAAAGTTGCGAAATTATTAACATTATTAGACAAAGGAAAAGGGACGGAGTACAGAGACAAACCACTAGCCAACATTGATATTGATCCGAATAAGGGATTAGTGGAATCTGAAGATAATTTCGAAAATGAGGAAGGTCCACCAGTAGCAAGTACACACAATACCGCTTCAAATAATAATGAAGAATCTAACATTTCAGATGGTGAAACAGAGACAGAGAAGAAAAAGAAAAGTAATAGAGTTAGGGGGACAGCACAACAAAAGAAACTTGTGTCTTCGCACTTTAAAAAACACATTAAAAGAAAGACGGCTCCAAAGAAGAATGAATGCGAAGATCTTATAAGGAAGCATAAACCTATTTTAGATAAACTAGACTGGGTAAAAGTTAAGACTTTCGTCTATAATGCATACTCTGCTGGAAGTAAAAATTAGTATTAGATTATACCGAACACCATTGAAGTTTTGAACTGATTTTATTTGCTGTTGTCCATTATATGAAATCTAGTATGAACATAATGTAGTATTTTATATTTTTAGGATTTTTTTAATAACTACGCTAGAATAAAATTTATAAGTAACTTTACTGTATTTATTACTATTATTAGACCGCAACATCCCATTGTTGGGCAAGAGCCTCCCCCATAAGGGGGGTTGTTGATCTACTCTCCCATAGTGATCAATCCTCGTGGGAGAGAGTATTTACTTATGAAAAATTAAATAAAATTCTTTTACATTTGTGAATCAACTAGTAGTTTTTAAATTTATTTTAACACCCCGTATCTAATTAACGAAGCTTTCGATAACCCACGTTGATAAAAACTTTGCTTCTAGTAATTCAATTATTGAAATCTTGCTACAAAAAATTGACTCTTCCTGTATATAAAACATAAAATTGAAAATATAGAAATTGTATTTCATTTTACTTTATTATTTAAAATTTAATTTAAGTTAATTAGTATTGGAAATAATAAAAAAACAATATTAAATTTGAAACCAAGGTGATTAATATTTAAAAAAACCGTCATAAGATTTTTCTAAAAAATATTCATTAATTATCTTTGCTGTTCTACGATTTAATCTGTTCAGTTTTTCATATTTTTCTTACATTAGGAATTATTTTTTCATTTAATTAACCGCTCGCCAAAAGCCTGACTGCCAGCCGTGGTTGTCCGCGATCGAAGCACCGTTTTTATGGGTATGTTTCGCAAGGGAATTTTTACACCTTCATTTTCTCTTTAGATACAAATTTTATAAGAAAAATTTATTTCAAATTAACAGAGTAGCCTAAATACGCAATTTGAATACAATATCATATTTATTTATGTTTCTTTTGCTGAAGGTATGCGGTGGGTAACAGAAGCAATTTGATGCTTATGGAGAATTGAATAATTTTTGAAATCTTTTATTATTTCTATTTTAATAACATGTACTAAGCATAGCACAATCAAAATTACAATGCGGGGAACAGAAAATCAAAAATCCTATTGACTTATACTGCACTGCTTTAATTTCGACCTCAGTGTATAGAAAATCCAAATTATTGAAGTGCATATGACCACAAGTAGTACCATAAATTAAATAACTGCCGTATTCATTTTACGCTTAAACCGCCCTACAAGACTGTCACGCTCGATAGTTAATTAATGAACATATTCGCATGGGTATGTGTATCGTCACCACCTCTAGCATTGTTGCCAGTATGACGATGATAAGATGAGGCCAATTAGTAACAATAATGTAGGGAGGCGATCAGTACCTACATATGTTATGCGTATAAAACAGTACAGCCATCTAGTGAAATATTGTTACACTATGCTGTATATAAGTTGGTGTATATAGGTTATTTCCAACTCCGAGCTAAAATCTTCCACATTATGTAAAACGTCAGCAACCAAATTTGCGAGATGATAACAAGGCAAAACGAGTTCGCCTCCGAATTCGGAGGCGAACTCGTAAAAACGGAGGCAAACTCGATCTAAGAACATAGCGTTCGGAGGTGTATCAGTACTAAATGCATATATATATATATATATATATATATATTTACTTCCAGAGCATTCAGTGAGCTCCATTCATAGTAAAACTTACGGTTAAAGTGAGGTCCGAAACAAAGTGAGGACCATATACGGACCTCACTTTGTTAATTCACTAATATTTTGCTTACAAGATGTCGTAAGCATCTAAAGCAAATTCAATAAAGATAAATTGGACCTCACTTGGGTAGAAAAGTGTCCAAGATTGTATACCTTAGTTCATTGTTTCTCACATTGGTGGCGCTCCTGCGCTAGTATAATTTCTTGACGTATATTTCTAGTTCTTCGTAACTCACACTTTACGCACGAAGTAAGGACCGCAAAAGTTGCAACCATGTACGATCCTCACTTTAAGCGTACCTAGTATTACTTTAAACAGATTGCTGGATGACTAATTCTGGTAAGAAAGAAAAATAAAGCGTGCTTTATGCAGTGCGGTCTTGTTGCAGGGAAAAGATAGACGTAAACTGTGGGGATTGTGTAATTTTTGTAAAGTTTGGTAGTTAGAGGCAGAAATTGACTATTAAAATTGACTATGTAAGGGTAATATAATTTTTAAAATTACATATTTATAATAAAAACGGCGCAATCAGTGTGAGTATTTACAATTCATGAAGGTTTCTTATCTCACAAATTGTATTTTAAATTATGTTAAAATCAATCAGTTTCTATTAAAATTATACAGGGTTAGTTAAAAGTATGAAGACGGTGATTTATTCTCGTTAATGTTCATTTTAGGAAATTATGTTCAATACAAATTTTTTTATGAAATCTCTATCTACATTTTAGAATGCTTGAATTTTAATAACATTTTTACAAGAAAACATCGGTTCAAGTATTTAATGAATGTTAGGTTAGTATCTATATAGACAAAATTATTTTTCTATCTTAATTTAATCTTAATTTATCATTAAAAACAAATTACTGACTAAATAAACATGAATAAAGAGATTATCTTTAAAAAAAAATTATCTTAAAAAATAATAAAAAAATTTTTTTTGAGAGAATCTCTTTATTCATGTTTATTTAGTTAGTAATTTGTTTTTAATGATAAATTAAGATTAAACTAAGATAAAAAAATAATTTTGTCTATCTAGATATACCTAACATTTATTAAATACTTGAACCGATGATTTCTTGTAAAAATGTTATTAAACAAAATTTAAAAAAAATAAAAGTAATGCTGTACAGAGAAAAAATGCTCTATCGAATGGTAGAGTAAAATTAACAAGTTCCCATTTAAAAAAATTCCGCGAACAGACGTAACTCAAAAACAATTGAAGAAAAAAAAATTCAAGCATTCTAAAATGTAGATAGAAATTTCATAAAAAACTTTTGTATTGAACATAATTTCCTAAAATGAATATTAACGACAATAAATCACCGTCTCCATACTTTTAACTAACCCTGTATAGTTTTCTACATGGTTTAGTGAGCTAAATTGAAATGACCGAAAGTAAAAAGTTTCCGTTTTCTTTTAATTATATTACTACTTCTTTTAAATTTTCTGTCTTGTCAATGCTATATAAATCCAAATATAGTGATAAAAAATACTCCTAATAAATTTTGCTTGCTTATGTAACTTCCCAACACTATCTTGTTAACTTTATAAATTTGATCACTCAAAATTTTGTATTATACTTGCAGATTGTTTTTTTTAACTTACCATTTTATTAGCGCATCGCGTTACAAAAATCTGAAAATATTTCTTACAAACAATCTACTATGACGTTAGAGCAAAACTCTTTACCATTACCTAACCATGCGCAGTAGCTGTTAATCAAAATTTCAAATGGTGGGACATTATGTAGACAGGCAAGCAATTGGACAGACAAACAGATAGACAAACAAACAAACAAACAGACCTGCGTTCGGCCTCTCGAGATCAAAAGAGAGCAATGATTATGTGCTACTGGGGGCAAAAAAATTTGAACGACTCCTTTAATTAGTAGGTTAAATTTTATTGTTGAAATAAGGCTTTTGATGTCAAAATAGGTTATTTTAAAAGGCCTCTTAAAATAGCTTATTTTGACAGTAAAAGCCTTACTTCAACAAAACAACTAAATGTTTCTAAATTTAGCGTATTAATTAAAGGAGTCATTCAAATTTTTTTGTCCCCAATAGTACGTTTATGTATATTTAGACTCATTGTGGTTCAAGACGTGTAACGTACCTACCATAAGGCCGAAGTCACAATAATTTAGTAGAACAAGGAAAGCCTCGGCTAGCTAAGTCATACTTACTTTAGAGTTGTGGGCTTTTGTTGAACATGATGAAATGATTTATAAATCAGTCCCTTAATTAGGGCGCCACTCCTTTTTGGAAGATTAAAGTTGATTAAGTAATTAAATTTAGTATATGAGCAAAAGGAGAAACTCAAAAAAACAAAAATTACCATAGATGATTAGAACAAGAATAAATTTATTAAAATAACACATTTAAACATTTCATAATAACAGGTTACAAACAGGATAAATTAAAATTTGACATTTAGTAAAGGCATACAAAAGATTAAAATTCAAATATTCCTTGAGAGCTCTCAGTGCATTTAAAATACTATTTCATAAAAGATTTCTTTTAACACACCTTAAGCTAAAGTGATAATTCCAAAAAGTTTATTTATTTTAAACAATGAAATGTAGAAAATATATTTAAAAACAAACGTCCACTAACATCGAAGAAATACTTTGTCTGAAAGTCCACGTTGATTCATTTAAGCATTGTTTACATAATTAATTAATTAGGGCGTTTCGAACATACCTTTGTTCTTGGAGTGCAAACACGTCATAATTGGATGACGTCACAGGACTATGTATAATTATTAGTTGACAAATACGACAGCTATTGTTTGTTGTTCGTTTAAATTGAGCGAAGACTGGATTGCAGATTTTTCGACAGGGTGTCCCTTCTTTATGGGACTGCAGGTTAACATTATTAGAGATGCAGCCGAAGAAATTTGAAGTTGCAAGGAATTGCGCAACAATCAGAACAGCATCATTTCAACAATAAACCACTCTTATCCACAGTTTTTGAATTATTTAGCTATCAAATCGATGCCGGTAACATACGAAAGATAAACTAAGGCACAGGCATTGTAGTTAAACACTCACAAGATAAGGTAGCTCAAAAAGGCATTTCAAAATTTTCGAAGACAAAAAACTGCACTCAGGAATTAACTCGAACGCACGCTCTCACCGCCAAAATGCGTCTCCTATTTTACTAGAAAGAATGCCAGCAGGAATGATTTGTGCGGAGCTAGCAGAAACAATACTCAGCCGCACATGGACCCAATTTCCTAGAAGCAATTATAGAAAAATGAATGGATAACCATTGAGATAAAAAGACGAACGCTTCAGACGCCGAGAAATTTTTAAATCTTCACGTCTGTTTCAGAGGGCGATTGCATTATTTTGTATACTGGAAAGAAAAGGTAAGCCTAAGAATAGTAGAAAAAAAGTTGTTTCAGTTGTAGTAAACTTTTTCAGAATCGACTGCAATGCAGAACTCAAGATCCATTTTCCTGCTCCTGTTTTTTCTTTCTTCAAATGTAGAAGTTAAAGGGATTAATTTACTGCCATGTACTGATCAAGTTACGCAGGCTGAACTGATTACTGCGAGAAATATCTTGCAAGATGCAACTCCGCCAGGGTACACCCTGGAAAATGTAGAACCAGAAGTAACAACAGGAAGGAATCCACATAGATGGATAGGCACTTTCAGTAGAAATGATAACAACTATTACTGTGGATGTCAATACTTAACATCTGTGAAAAGAGATTTTAAAAGGTTCTGTCCTCAAGGAAGCGAAATCCGAATCGTTCGTTTAATAAATGTTCCTAACAGACAACGAATCGCAGTTGAATTTCTAGTAAATTGCTATTGTACAAATTTGGAACGAAGACGAAAGCGTCGAAGTTCTCATAATCAGTTTAAATGTAACCTATCGGGATATACGACAGAACTTAGCAGCTGTATTTAAATTTGCAGTTAAGCAAAGGAAGAGAGACTTTATCTTCTCAAAATAAAATTTACAGGAAAATCTAAATAAGTGATTTAGGTCAGTGTTTCATGTATTAAAAAATAAAATTCAAAAATTCAACTTCATCAATTTTTGGAATTTCCGATTAAAGTATCAAAACCTCGACTTTTAACAGGCTCAAGTTAAGACCACTAATTGAGATAAAGGGCAAATTGATGTATCAAGAGCTTATTTGAAAGTAGTGATCTGTATCAATAGTTCAGAAATTGTATGTTTATAAGTATGGGCATTTTGTAAAAAGCAGAATACCTATCTGCTTCAGTTTTGCTCTTTTTAATATTTAAGACTCAATTAACAAAAACTACTTACTCAAGAACTTGAATCAGCATTATTTTTGCAGCAGTTCAGTTTTATTTTTTCTGTTGTCAAATATTTTTATGTACCTACGTATTCATCACTATGTTGTTGTATTGCCTAATAGTTTGTATTTATAAGCAACAAAAATACATTACATTAATGTCAAATTTATGTTGTATTTATTTTGTAAAAAATGTGATCATATACACTTATTCTATGTCTGAACATAGTTATTAACTACAAATATTTTAATCTTTTCCCAGCTCTTATTTTCAAATACGCCTGGATTCTCCTCCTGTAGTTGAACACATTCCTTCTTTTTCGGTGGAATCTTCTTTTTTAGATGGCGTTTAAAATATGCAAGAGTGATTTGCTTTTGTTTGTCTGTCCATGGTTCTAGAACACGCTTCTTTTTTTTCTGATGTAAATAAAAAAAATATTACTTATTTGAAACTTTCTGGTAATTCATCAATTCGAGTAAAATTTTAGTAAAAAGTAATTGTCAAACATTTTAATTTTTGATTAATTATTTTATATTTTGCAACAAAAAGCTTTCGAAGCAATGAAAACCGAAACCAAATAAAACAGTAAATATTTAGAATTTTAGCAAATTTTTGTAAGGAATTGTGGAAGTGCTTTAATTTTTAGGCACACGACGTAAAAACAACGGTAGGTATCCAAAACACTTCGATTTTTCAATCTACGGACTTTTAAAATAGCCTGCTTTTCTAATTTTACTGAAGTTTCACTTGGTAAATAACAGACTTCTACGCTGGTACTCTTGAAAAAACATTGAATAAGTTAATGTTTTCTATTTTTAAAAATATTGTGGAAATAGTTATTGTCTACCTAGTGTGGAACCATCGAGTTTCCACACATGGTAGACACAAAATTTTTCCTACAATGTTTGGAAATAAGCACAAATTGTAAAATGATCTTCGGAAATATAATAAGCGTCAAATCTGACTATCAATTTCAAATTAATTTTGTATAAAATAAAGTTGCAAACTTGCCGATTTCCTAACTAATTTACAAAAGTACAGGAATGTATTTCATTTCCTAACTGGAATTGATGTCAATTTTAATATTGAAAAGTGAGCCGTTTTCAAACATTGTAGGAACCCATTCATATCAATTGATGTAAATTTATACTGAAAATTAAACTAATGCCACTTCTTCTATCTTCCCTATTCAAAGAACAGGGAAGTAGAAGAAGTATTTCCCTCTGCTAAATTAAAAGAGTGTATTATTAATACCTTATTCTCCATATCCATTTTCTTGTTTTGAATAATTTCTGTACTTTCATTTATTATTTTCTGTTGGTTTACATCTTCTTTGTTAGCACTATCTTTGGTTGTTTTTATGCTTCCTTCTTCGATACCGTTTACTTCATTACCTTCTGCAGTGCCATCTGAATCTTCTTCTTCATCTTCTTCTATTACATCTAAGTCAATATTGATTTCATCTAAACTTTTCCCTTTATATTTCGAAGCTTTTCCTCTTTCATTAAGCAAAAGTAATTTAGAAACTTTTGCCATTTGGTACACATCATTTGGTAATCTGTAATAAGTTTTGTGTATTGATGATGTATGTCCCATAAAAGTTGCTAACTGTTCTAAATCTTGCTCTGAAAGGTTGATTAATTGAGACATAGTAGCCAAATGTTTTCGTAATTTAGTTGAGGTGAGGGCAGCTGCATTTTTGACGCCTGCCAGTCTGACATGTTTATATACAGCCTTTGTTCCAGTAATGCTGTTTGAGGAATTAGTATTTGCAAACAAATATAAATTTTTTTGTTTTACAAAGTGTTGTCGTACTTGTAATAGCAAATTGGTAGTTTTTACCATGTCTGCTGTAAATAGAACAGGAACACCCCGACCTCGTTTTCCCCTTATTACCACCCTTCTAAAGGACCTCATAAGGATCCTTTCACTTTCACTAATGCAATTATCGAACTCGCTAGAATTCTGGTTGTTTATGTTATCGCTGTAGGAGGTTACAGTCATTCTTTGTAATTCACCAACTCTTCTTCTATTTAGTAAAAGTAGTTGAACATAACAGATTTCTTGTAATGTTTTAAAAGCTTTGTCATCATGTGAATTGCTGTACAAACTATTTCTAAGTCTTTCAGCTTCTCTAACTAAATAATTTCTTAATAAGGTAAGGTCCTCGGCTAGGGGAATCAGGGAGGCTTTATTCCACCTTTTTCGATGCAAATCGTTGTTCGCTGAAGTTGATATTTCGTAACGCCATTCATTCGTAATTAGCTCTTTCAGAATTCTAAATTTATTTGTGTCTTCCGTTTCTTTACGATATTTTTTTAATAATATGTTATAAGCAACATCAATGCAGTCTTTTAACTGTGTTCCCATGTTGGCAGCTAGTGATGGAGCACCGTACGTTTCGGTTTCTGCGTCATATGAAGATATTATTTTTGTACATTCTATAATGATGTCAAAATTTAATGGGTCTAACGCTTCCAGCAAGCTCTTGATTTTTATTTTTTTCCTAATTTCAATAAGTAATACCGCTAGCTGTCTCATTTTCCTTGAGGCAACTAATCTAAAGTGCTTATCACGATGACTTTTCAAATATCTACTTGCTACAGCACATATTAAAGTATCTGTTTTTGCGGTAAAAGCTATCGAATCCGCTCGCATTATAGGAAATACTTCCTTTCGTAATATATCATTGTTTCTACAAGCAGATAATAGAGACTGACCTTCAGACTGGGCGTTGATTCTCATAGATTTGTCATCATTATTAAGAGGACATTTTTTTACATGTCTGTATAGATATTTCTTTTTGTAAAATCCTCTACAGTATTTACAAGGAAGGTATGTGGATGAAGTTGGTATATCTGGATTGTATAATGTAGGCTTCCTCACTGGTACAATATTTTCCTCTGTGGTACTTTTCAAAAAATTTCCATTATTTCTCAGCTTGTTAAAAAGAATTTTTCTCCTTTTATCACCTACACTAAGAGCTAAAATTTCTTGAACTTCTACCTCAGATTTGATGATGTCTAAGAATGTGACGGGAGAATTTCATAACCTCGGTTTCACAAAAAAAACAGTAATCTTTTTTATTCCAAACTCGTTTTTTCTTCAAATTATTAGAATTTAGATCCTATTTAAAGATAACATATTAAGACTAGCACAATTTACCATTTGCAAAACTATAACTTACTATCTGTTGTCTCGAATTTCGACTGAACTGACTAAATTCATTGTTGGAAACGTTTTTGACCTGGTTATTATCAACAACTGATGTTCTAAAGTTACTGCCTTGGTTGTAAACCGTAATTTTATCTTGAACCTAATAAAGAACAGTTAGCGATGATTCATATATTTTAAATTTTGAAAACAGCTTAATACAAATAATGAAGCAACATGTCTTACCTGTATTTCCATATCCAACTCATTATCACCCACTTGATTTGATTGAAAATCTCTATTATATGTACGGTACTTTCTTGATTCCGATTTAGAAACTAAACTATTGCAACTGTTATCGGTATCACTATCTGACAGTTCATCTGTATCTGGAATGTATTCATCGCCACTATCTTCTTTTGGGCTCATTTCATTAAGTTGATTGTTTGATGCTGTATCAACATTTTGATCTTGAACCTAATCAAGAATAGTTGTTACAGATGATATTTATGTATATACAGGGTGTATCATTAATAATTGGAAATATTTTAACTGTAGAATCCTGGACTCCAAATATGAAGATTTAACCCAAATCACCTAGATAAAATGTGGCTCCTTACTGAGATACAGGGAGTTTTATTTAAAAAAATTTAAACTATTTTTGCCATTTATTTCCATACTGTTTGATATTTTTCTATCATATTTGGCATGAGGTGTAGGTACTGTACGCCCTACTAAATTATGTTCCATTTCCGTAATAAATGCAATCCTATGACCCAAAAAACACCGACATAGTTAATACACATTAAAATCGAAATAATTGCACAGCTCTATGTTAAACTTAAATATCTCGAAAAATAATGATTTTATCGTTACGAAGAAAGAGTATGTTATTTACATAGAAAATATTGGAGAATCGAAAAATTGTGCTAAAATGGCAATTCCGTCAGTGGCGTAGAATTTGGGAGGGGCTAACCACTGACTTTGCCCTGTCGTACGCCTCTGGTAGTAGCCAGAAACGTTTATTTAACATAATTTAGTAGGGCGTACAGTACCTACACCTCATGCCAAATATGATAGAAAAATATCAAACAGTATGGAAGTAAATGGCAAAAACAGTTTAATTTTTTTTAAATAAAACACCCTGTATCTCAGTAAGGAGCCACATTTTATCTAGGTGATTTGGGTTAAATCTTCATATTTGGAGCCCAGGATTCTACAGTTAAAATATTTCCAATTGTTAATGATACACCCTCTATATTTTAAATTTTTGTCTTACCCTTATTTCTATATCCAACTCATTATCACCCACTTGACTTGATTGAAAATCTCTGCTACTATATGTACGGTACTTTATTGATTTAGGAATTGAACTATCGCAGTTGTTATCGATGTTATTATCTGACTGTTCATCTGTAACTTGAATGTATTTATCGCCACTATTTTCCTCTGGGCTCGTTTCTTCAAGTAGATTGTTTGATGCTGTATCAACATTCTTTGACTTCCGACGTCTTGTTAAATTTTTTTCACATTGTGTATGACTCTGGCGATCATATGCGAATGGCTGTTTTCCCTCATCGGTTTTATTAAATAATTTATAGGAATCTGAAAGGGGTTTATGAAAATAGTTTATCTTTAATTAAACAGCATCGTTTTAAAAAGTAATCAAATTATTAGATAACGAAATTACCAAATCCAAAAAATTCTATTAACGGAGGAATACACCGTCTAAGTAATTTAGTTATTTTTTAAGATATGTACATACACATTTATTTAAATTTTATTTTATTTTATTTTCGACATTAAATATTTATTTTAATAAAACCGTATAACAGTTAATACTTTGACGATTATTTTATTTATCAGTGCCAACAGAAAAGCGATTTTCACGTGCTTAAGTCGAATTCCAAAATTGTGAAAAATTCTTGAGAAAAAGATGATTACCTGTGAGGATATTGTATTTAGATAATTAAGTAAACGAAATAAACAAGCTGAAAGAGAGAATCTCTATTATAACTTCGCAAGAATCTTAATATTAATACCACAAATCGAATAATATTAATTGGCAGCACCATAAAATTACTTCATAAACCACAAAGTGAAAGTGTGGACACACTATCTCATGCTGGTTTTTGAAATAATTTTATGGTGCTGTCAATAATACTATTCGATTTTGTGGTATTAGTTTTAAGATTCTTAACGATATCTAAATTGCTTTTTTCAGCTTGGATGTTTACTATGTTTCATTTATTGACTGATGGAATTTTTAATATTATTCCCTCGAACTAATTGCAAATCTAACCCATGATTAAGGCATAAGTACAAATGCCGAAACGTTGGTAAATGAATTAAAAATTTAGTTTACGCAATATAGGTACTAATCCGAAAACTGTCTTTTATTTTACTATACTTAAAAAAACGGATGTGAATCAACGAACACAATTTTAACAAATACATATATAAATGAAATTTGACTTTTAAACACCATTATTTCGAAAGGTAATCGAGTTAGAGGAATAGTTCTATTGAACAAATTAACCACCAATAAGGGCTCTATCGATTTCTTTTCAAATATTCAAATATCAATGAAACTCGAGACCTTGTGACAAAGACATTAGTACAGTATAACAATATAATATAGTCCGTGAAATACCATAGCGAAAATAATAGGTTTCTCTTAATAAAATTATAGTTCAACCATAATTTATTTTTTTCATTAATTTTAATTCTGAGCGAGTATCCTACATGAGATTCATTTCAACTGCATAGTTAAACAACAATTGATAAGAAATCCTACTCACTTGAAAGAACGGCATTTATTTCATCCTTGTTAAGGCCCTTCGTGGTTTCATACTTGGGAAGATTCAAACGTTCTAGAGCGGAACTACGGTCTTCTTTATTCAATGCGTAATTTTTAATTTTCGATCCATTCTTAAAACGCCTGCAGCAACAAGATGCAATTTGTTATAATGCATAACATTTAAACAATAATACCTACAGTTAATTATTATCTCGTTTCAGTTCACTTCCTGTTAATACAAACACATGCCACCCACAATTTAAACTGAATGCCAGAGCGCCGGGAAATTTTAGGTAATGGTGATGGTGACATCACTCTTCGATAAAAATTAGTTGTTACACATATATATTATGACTGTAGCAAATAATTTTTATCGGAGAGTGATGTCATCATCCGTCGTGGTCCGATATTCATTACACTGAAAATTGACAACACAGCGCGGACCTAACTTAAGGCGCTTCAAAGCTGTATACGCAAATGAATGTCCTCACAAGTTGCGGAGCAGGAAAAATAACATACGGTACTCACTTGTATAGTGGAATAACACAGACCTCACTTTGTTCGGATATACTGGAAAAAAAAATGTTCGTCATTTTTAGTTTTTCGGGTGTATATTTGTGCAAATTGTATTGCCCTTAATAAAATAAGAAGGTTATTACATACTGGGACCTTCTAAATTTATTCCTTCTGCAGATCCTCATAACGTGCATCTTACGGTAAGTCCTCACTTATCTAGCTGGCCAAATATATATATATATATATATATATTTATTTATTGCGCAGGAAAGTATGTCGTGCTTACGAATTGTAGGACTTCAGATTTAAAGTAATAACCAATACTGTTATGTCTGTGTTAATAAATTTTAAATTTCCGCGGAAACGGCTTTCTCCAATAATTCAACCAACTCGTTAAGTCTCTTATCTTCGTTCGACGATGTAATATTCCTGTGACCCCAGGCTAAGGTTTTAGTGGTGCCGGGAATAAGGTAACGTTTATCGTCGCGCGACGTTAACCCAACCTTATTTACAATCTCGGTGTACATAGTGTGCAAACGGGATCTAAATACAACCATTGTGCAAAGTACAGAACCGCGTTTGTTTTCAGCAATTTCCCGGTACATTTGCGTTGTTAAAAATTTTGCAACTGAATTTTTCTTTACCCCCTTAGCTTTTCTATCCAAATCGCCACCAACGTTTACACAGTACGTCTTTGCACCGGCACCGTAAAAGCTTAGTATGGGGACGCCGGCGTATTCATCTTTCATCTTGCCGACGACTAACGCGGTTCGGGGCATGTCGTACAGATTATTCTTATAATTTGCAGTATCATAACGGTTTAGATGCTGTTTCATATCCTCGTAAAAATTTCTAGTATTAAGGAGTCCGTATCCGTGTATAACAGAGAAACGTTATTGCCGTAGCAAGTTTTTAAAAAGTTATAGTAAAAATGGTAGATAACAGTTTTGGAAATATCTAAAATATAAAAACCAACGTAACTAGATTTGTCATAATATACCGATGTTTTACCCATTTCAACGGCAACTAAATTTTCACAAACCAGTAAATTTTTAAAATTTGGTTTCGCGATTAAATTTTCGACTCCAATTCTGTTACCAATTTTCTCCCAATGACTCAATAGCTTCACATTAACCCTTTTGTCCACGTTTTCCATTGTTTTTCCAAATACGCTGTTATTTGACCCTTTGAAAAAGTTTTTTTGAAATTCATTTTTGGATTCGTTTCGTAATTTTGTGTTCAAGTCTATGTACGATCGCAACCATGGTGATTGGGTAAATTTCAGTATTCTGTAGGTTTTTGTCAACGTCATGCCTGCATTCAAACATTGTTTTAAATTCCTGTAATGTATAATGTATTTGCTTTTGTCGAATAAATTCGGAATCAATTTTGCATTTTTAAATTTCCCATTTGGTGGAACAATGAGTTCGGGACAAAAGGGTAGATCATTGTGCTCATCGTGTAACTCTTGGGGATACCCCAAATCGACTTCGAGCACGTAACCCGTATTGGATTCGTCACCCACGTCAAAAACATTAAAACGTTCAATTTCCTCATCGGTCAACCAAATAAAGTCACGCTGCGGTAAAAATTGTCGCATTGCGAAGCCATAGAGATTGGTAGCATCTAAATACATGATAAAAGAAGTGGGTTTTGAAGAATCAAAGTTACCCGCAAATTTATTATTGGCAATAGCTTTCCTCCCCACACACGTACTGACACCCCCGCGAATACCTTTTCTAAAGAAGTGCAACATATCCATGTCAGTCAACAGCTCCAACTCAACTCTCGTGTACTTAAGCATGGCATCCCAACTAAGCCCTGGACTGCTGTAGTATTGAGCCGCGTCCAACCCGTAATGTTGCAAACACAGAGTTCGAAAATTTTCAAAAACGTCTGTCAAAAGTAACACGTCTGCTTGTAGATAGATGTCAGAGTAGTCGCCTAAAGTTTTACAATCAAAAGTCTTCCACACTGCGACAGCCCGGTTATAATCCGCTTCAGTGATTTCTTGATCATTCAAGGGATCATAAAACTGGCGAATGGTGGGTAACTCAGGTT
>JABXWE010001783.1:0-36087 GCA_014611495.1 Limonius californicus
AGAGCTATATTTACGGCTTCACAGGAAGCATTTAATTTTTGTTGCCACTGTTCAGATCGTTTTATTGTAAGAAATAGTGATCTAAGCTTTTCTACGGCAGAAAGTTCCATGTCCTGGTCTTCTTCTTCGTCTTGGAAATCTCCTTCCTCCTCCTCCTCGCCTTCTTCCACATCCGTATTACCGTCATAGTTGGAATTTTTACTTTTTAATAATTTAATTATTTCCTGCACTGCTAAATTTAGAACATGCGCAAAACATCTAAAATGCTGATCTTCAACACTAAAATGTTGAAACCCGCCAGCAGACAAAAGTACCGATAATTCTTGCATGAACTTTGTATTGGCAGAGGCGTTATCCACTGTAATTCCCTGTATTTTGTTTTGCAAATCGTACTTTCTAAGGGATTCATAAAATATATCAGCAATATCTTTGCCGGTGTGTTTACAGTGTGAAGGAATAAAATCAAGTACCAAGGAGTGTAATTGAAAATGTTTGTTTACATAATGCGCCGTTATACCGTAAAAAGACTTGCTTGTCACAGAAGTCCAGCCGTCAATAGTAAATGAAATTTTCGAATCGTTATTTTTTAAAATTTTCATCACTACTTCTTGTACTTGAGCGTAATAAGAAAGCGTTTTCGATCGCATAGTAGTACGTTTAGGAACTACAAGGGCGTTATTAATCGATTTAAATAAATTTTGTGTCACTTCATCATCGAAAAAACTAAATGGGAGATATTTGATGGCCAACCATTCGACAAGTTTTTCTTCAAACTCTTGCTGATTCAATTTCTGAAAAAAAAACTCTTTTTTAACCACTCCCGTACTAGCAATTATTACTACTACTTTGTAAACTTTATAAATTTAATACCACAAATTAGAATTCATTCAGAACAATTGCCGTGGTCCTAGTGACACTGTACTGTCAGTCCAATTTTGCTACATGAAAGTATAGTAAATTCTAATTGTTTTTAAATGTATGTAACTTACGAGAGAAACGTTGGATTTTGCTACCATTTTGGGCAACGTATTAATTTGTTGCTTTTTGTTATTCTCGGCTGAGGAAAAGAGTTCCAAATATTCCTCTTGGTGGAAATTTTCCATATGCCTTTTCAATCCACTTCTATTTCGCTGAGTCATTTTAATCTTCTTCAGCTCCATGTCAGAGATGATGATGATGATGATGATGATACAAATTGTATTTGTCTTTGGCAGTTTTCGGTTCATCCTTTTTAAATCTTTTGGTTTGGTTTGCTTCTTTTGCTGATACCGAAGTCGATGGACCCTGATCGTTTTCTAATTCTAATTCTTCTGCTGAAGATGGCATATACCTTTCGTCTTTGTCACTATCATCGTTGCCATAATCACTTGCATTGGACATATTAGTAGCACTAACACTTTTATTAATAAAGTAGTTTGCTATGGTTGAACGAGCCCGTTTCATCTTTAACACAAATCTCACCCAACTTTACCAAACTATGGAAATTCGCAACTGCAAAATATTTTAAAGTGAAACTGCTTTATGTATTATTTCGCATTTCAACAAATATTGTGTAGAGAAGCTTGGCATTGTTTGTCTTGCGGCGAAGTAAATCTTTGAAACTAAAAATCCTAAACGTAAACAAGCGGCGAATTTGCTTTATTTGAACACTTCCAAGAAAAATATAAAGTTTAAAGTTTAAAGGGTTCTTATTATTTACCCTCTATGGTTCAATACCTGTCGCAAGTTTTTGCAGTAAGTGCTTCTAGTTAAGCTAGTAAAGCAGGATGTAGCAGATTACGTTAAACTACCTGTTTTTAGAAACACCTGCAAATATTCTTGGTAAATCCAAGTTTATTATATGGGAAATATTTTAGAAGCGAGATCTTGCAAAGCGAGACGAGATTTATGGCTGCGAGCTCTCGCGCAGGGCGAGAAAATTTTGAATTCTCGCGTACAAAATGCGAGGCGAGGCGAGTATTAGTCATTTCTCGCGCGAGTATAGGCTCGCGGCAGCACTACGTTACCTATATACAAGAAAAGAAAAAAAACGAATTAAAGTATGTAGACATATAAAGTATTTTATTATTTATTAGAGAAAGAACATCAGTACATATATAACAATGTATGACAATAAAGAACAAACATTAGTACATATACCGGATGTCCGTTTTCAAAGCGGTACATAGGAATTTAACATTGTTTTTAACATTTTTGTGTTAAATTAAATACAATACAATACAATAACGTAAATTTACCAATGCCTGACACTGGTCCTTAACCTGACACCTTTAATATTTTTATCGAAAATAAGCATTAACGGAACTTTAAAACGACCCCCCTTTGATATTTAGGTTGGTAACGGTCTTAGTGAGTAGTTTTCATATTTCACGGTTGGTAACATTGTTTACAAAAATTTTTGAGGTTCTATTAACGGCGGGTATATTTGTTTTGTTTCATTATGATTTTGTGTTAGATTTGTATCACGAAAAATAGTGTCTAATAAGGTGAGTTTTTTATACTTTATTAAACTATAACAATTTAAGGAGTCTTGTGCTAACAGCCGTAGTGAGCGGATGTGACACCTTATCGCTGCGACCGCATGTGCATGATTTTTAATACGAATTTCATAGTAATTCGTGTAATAAAAGTATTTTAACTATATACGCAAATAACTAGTTACGTTAGGCAAATAACAAGTAGGGCCCATCGGAGGGCCCAACTTTCAATCAAAATGTCTAATACTGATAACAAAAGTGTAACTAAAGACAACAATAAAAGAGATAATTCTGATCTCACGCCACCGGCAGTAATGGAGCCGAGTAAAAGATATCTTTTTGATACCTCCACCTTATTAACAGCGAATAAATATTACATTGCAAAAACAGTCAACACTGCTAATAGTGCAAATAATAATCACAGCCAAGGACAAACATCGCAAGTTGCAGACATGATAACAGAACAAGACGACCAAACACAATCAACACCAAGTAAGATTAAAATACCACCAATCTATCTACACAATGCAACGAACTATCAGAAAGTTTTAAAGGACATCGGAAACATTGTAAAAGAAGAATTCACTACTATCACCAAAGGTCAGTTTTTAAGAATTAATTTATCAGCAACAGAAGATTTTCGTAATCTCACTCAATTTTATAACGAAAATCAACTGAAATATCATACGTTTAGAGATCCAGATAAAACACAACAAAATCTTTCAGTAATATTACGTAATATACCCATTTCCCTCCCAGATACAGAAATTCAGGAAGAACTGATTAAATTAGGTTATCCCATTACCAAGGTCGTAAGACTATACAACAAAAACAAAACTCCAATGCCATTATGTGCTGTTGATCTGACAAAAAATGAGAAAGCCGTAGAAATCTTTAACCTCACTAAATTTAATTACTGCATTGTAACCGTAGAGCCTCGTAGAAAATCGGATAATATTCCTCAGTGTAAAAGATGTCAACGATATGGACATACCCGTAACTATTGTAAACTAGAACCCCGCTGTGTAAAATGCACAGGTAATCATTTATTCACCGACTGTCCTAAGCGTCCTAATGATAAACCCAAGTGTGTCAACTGTGGCGATGAACATCCCGCTAACTATAAAGGGTGTAGTTACTTTACTAAAATTTGCGAAGCTACACATATAAATCAATCCCGAGGAATTAACAACTCGCAGACAAATAACTTCACGAATAGACCTTTGAGAAGAACAACATACCAGAATGGAGTTACCCACAGTTCATACAAAAACGCCGTTACTGAAACACAAAGTACTACCACAAATCAAAATGAAAATACTGCAGACATTTTAACAACAATTATTAAAGCGATAATAAACCTAATCATCCCACATTTAGAACAAATTAAGCCAATTCTTTCAACATTATTACCTTCACTGCTTCAATATGTATCAAAATAAATTATTAACAATACACAACATAACAGTAATAAACTGGAATGCTAACGGTATCAAAGCACAAAGATCTGCATTTATCAATTTCTTGTCTAGACATAATGTCGATGTTGCCTGTGTCTCTGAAACACATTTAATAGAAAATGAATATTTTAAAATACCAGGTTATGTAACGTATAGGAACGATAGAATAGCACCGATTGCCTCTGGAGGGGTAGCAGTTATTGTAAAAGCTAAACTAATGCACACAGTATTGCCCAAATTAAACCTAAGAAGTGTAGAAACTATTGGAATCCATTTGCAGCTTCATAATAACACCAATGTGAAAATATTTACTGTCTACAAACAACCGAACAGGAGACTGCTAGAACAAGATATCAATGACATATTTATGGGCAACGGTAGCGTACTACTTATAGGAGATCTAAACTGTAAGAACACTATATGGGGCTGCCGAGTTAATAACCCCGATGGAGTCAAACTCAATAACATCACGTCAGCATTAGCCATACAAATATCTGCTCCGTCTGAAAATACGTACTATCCCTACCGCCAAGATTATCAACCTGATGTGTTAGATATTGTTCTACACAAAAATTTTACAAAACCCATCTACCAAACAGTGTTAACTGAAATGGACTCGGACCATTTACCAGTTTTGGTATCATTCGATCATAATCCGCAACAAAATCCACCAACAACAAGATTAATAAATGGATCGGTAGACTGGGAATTATTCCAAATTAAACTAGACAATAATCTACAAACACCAGGTTATTTAAACAATACAGACGAAATAGATCAATCTATAATAAATTTCACAAACACCATTAAATGTAGTGTCGAACAAGCTACAGTAAAAACAAGAAGGATAAGAAAATCCAACTATATGCAACCACCATCTAATATCTTACATTTAATCAAAATTAAAAATCAAACTCGCCGCGCATGGCAGGTTTCACGAGATCCCCTCTTACGAAATCAGTTAAATCAACTAACACGTCAAGTAAAATGGGAATTAGATAACTTCCGGATACAATCCTATCAAAGATACATTGAACAATTCGAACCACGAGATCCTTCACTCTGGCAAGTTACAAAAAAAATAATAAGACAACCGAATTTGATCCCATCGCTTATAAAAAATAACGAGGTATATTCAACAGACCAAGAAAAAAGCGAGCTACTCGCATCTCAAATAGAAAAGAACTTTACACCAGCAGATGTGACTGAAGATAATGCAGATACTGTGGACGACATAACCAGATACGTCACAAATCATTTACCTCAAAACACAGAACTACTTAAACCAACATCCCCACGAGAATTACTAAAAATTATTAAAAAATTACATATCAAAAAATCACCAGGGCCTGATATGATCCCGAACATTGTCTTAAAAAACTTGACAAGAAAATCATTAGCATACTTAGCAACAATTTTAAATGTATGCCTAAGATTAGGCTATTTCCCAAAATCCTGGAAACACGCATATATTTTGCCATTTCACAAACCAGGTAAAGACAAAACAAATCCGGAAAGCTACAGGCCGATAAGTCTTTTATCCACGACATCGAAGCTACTCGAAAAAGTAATACACATTCGACTACATAATTTTATTATAAGTCACAACGTTCTACCTACTTTTCAATATGGATTCCGTGAAAAACACTCAACCGGACATCAGCTATTACGTATAACAGAAACGATCGAAAAGGGATTTGAAGATAAAAAATATACAGTGGCCGCTTTTCTAGATCTCCAACAAGCGTTCGATAAGGTATGGATACAGGGACTGTTGTATAAACTATTACAACTAAATATTCCCCCATATTTAACAAGAATTTTGGCTTCATTCCTACAGCAAAGAACATTCGCAGTACGTCTAAATAACACCTTTTCAACAATTAAAAATGCAAATTCAGGAGTACCGCAGGGAAGCATCTTGGGACCACTTTTGTTTAACGTATACATTTATGATATACAAGAAAATGCAAATGATAATTTAGCCTTATTCGCAGACGATACATCTGTCATGGTACAACATCACAACCTAGAAGTAGCTATATCACAACTACAAGTATCAGTTGACGACTTGCTACAATGGTTTAAAAAGTGGAGGATTACCATAAACGAATCGAAATGTCAAACAAAAATTTTTACTCTTCGAAGAATTAATAATCCCACGAAAGTGAAAATAAATCAGAATAGCATAGACTGGAATCAACGCGACTCAGCGATCAAATATTTAGGAGTGTACTTGGATACACGATTGCAGTGGGGTTACCATATAAACAAGAAGCTAAATCAGTGTCATGCAAGACTATCTCTACTCTATCCAATTATGAATAGAAAAACAGCATTGAAAATCGACTGCTCGTTGTTAATATACAAATCCGTATTGCGTCCTATTCTAACGTATTGTTGTCAAATTTGGTGCAATGCCCCTAAAACTCATATTAAAAAATTACAAGTGTTGCAAAACAAAATACTAAGAATAACAGTTAATGCCCCATGGTATATGAGAAACAATCAAATCCACGAAGAACTTAATATGTCTACCATCGAACAGTTCATTAAAAAACTAACTAAAAAATTCTTTAAAAACATTCAACAATGTGCAAGTGCAGTGTACTATAACACAGGACAGAAAGACATTCACAAGAGATTGAAACGGAAATTGCCGCAGGACATGTTCTTATCATCAGAAGATAGTGAATAAGTGATCTAATTTATTTATGCTCACTTATAAATAGTGACCGAGGAGCTGACCGCCGACCTCATTAAGACATTTACTAAGATATTAATTTATATTATAACAAAACTATGTATAGCAATTAGTTTGCTGATCTGGTTTCAATTATAAAAAAAAAAAAAAAAAAAAACAATTTAGGTTATCTGTAATTACAAGAGAACAAGTTATGATGTGCATTTTTATTATAATTAGATTTTAAGGGTTATGAATGAGGGTGTCAGCCATTGGCTTGCAAAAATCTGAATAACTCCAATGCCTGACACATGTGTCAGCTATTGGGTATATGAGAAAACATGCTACAATGGTCTCAATTACATAGAATCAAGATGATTATATTGCTGTGAAATTATGGTGCTGAAATTTTAAGCGCATCCAATAGCTGACACCCGCTATCAGCTACTGGCTATAAGGTGTCAACTATTGGTATTAACTGTGTCTATTTTATTTTTGCAGTTTCATTATGTCAAAAAAATATTAAAATATGATGACAGCCTGATGCAGCAAGCACTGGAGGTTGTTAAACGAAACCATGTTTCAGTTAAATCTGCAGGTAAGCAATTCAACGTTCCGAGGACCACACTTTATTACAAAGTTAAGGGAAGATATCCCGAAAAACGTCAAATGGGTCCAAAAACGAATCTTCTGGAGGAGGAAGAGAAAATTATAATTGAATGGATGTTTAAAAGCGCAGATAGAGGCTTTCCAATAACTAAATCACAGCTGCTAGATTCCGTTGAGATGTACATAAAAAAATTGAACAGAACAACTACTTTTAAGGAGGGAAAACCGGGACCCAAATGGTTCAAGTTATTTATGAGAAGACATCCAGAAGTATCAGCCAGAATGACACAAAATCTATTCCGAGCAAGGGCGTCTATAACAGAAGAGAGCCTAAAGAAATGGTTCGATGGAGTAAAAACGGAATTAAACGACTACACGCACGTTTTAGAGGATCCAAGCAGAGTGTTTAACGCTGATGAAACAGCAATATTTTTAGCTCCAAAGGGAGAAAAAGTTCTAGTGCGTAAAGGAGAAAAAGCTATTTATTCGTTTACAAATAACGATGAAAAGGAGTGCCTTACTACTCTGATAGGATCAAATGCGCTTGGTCAATTAATGCCTCCTATGGTAGTATTATCAATGAACTGCCCAATCATTGGGCTTTTGGAAGAACAGAATCTGGATGGATGACTAGTGCAACTTTCTTTAATGATATTGCCAACATATTCCATCCATGGTTAATAAACCAGAAGATTACGTTACCTGTAGTACTATTCGTCGATGGTCATTCAAGCCATTTAACTTATTCTTTGAGTGAATTCTGTAGCGAAAATGGTATCCACTTGATAGCACGTCATCCCAATGCGACACATATTATACAGCCAATGGATGTGGCCGTGTTTAGACCCCTCAAAGTGTATTGGAAACAGGCGGTACATTTGTTTAAAGTAAAGAATTCAGGAGTGAAATTAAAACGTGAACAATTTGCACCTCTCATGGATAGTGTATTACAACAGCTGAAGCCTGAATCATTCTCCAATGGATTCCGATGTTGTGGAATATATCAATTTCACAAATATGCTGTTAATTACAACAAACATTGTAAGAGTAAAATTGACAATCAAACGGCCGAGGAACCTGTTTCAAAGGAGATGTTATGTATTCATTTAAAATTTCTACAGACTAGAATTGGTGCAGATAAGATAAGAGAGTTTGAAAATAGTAACTTGGAGAATGGCGATGCGTCTCTCTATCGCCTGTGGAAAAACTAAAAGAAGACTGCGATTTAGAACCAAATAATAGGACACCAATACAAGAGTTAGGTGCGAATACAGAAGACGTGAATAATGAATTTGAAGAAAGGTCTATCCAAGAATTAGAAGATCAAATAAGGTTAACTAATAGGACGCCAATAGAAGAGATGCCATATAATGTTTTTGAAGAAACTTCTGCCCAGGAACAAATAAACGAGAGCGAACAAAGCAAACTAGAAGACGGATAAGGAAACGAGTACTTGCCGCCCATACACAACAAGCGATCAACTGCCGTCTCCGTTCAAGAATGTCTTTATTTTGCCTGCGACGAAGGTAAAAAGGGCAAAAAGTATTTTAAGAAAAAGGAAGAAGAGCAAAAGAGAAAAGAAGTAGAAAAACAGGAAAGAAAGCAAAAGCGGGACGAAGCAAAACTTTTGAAGGAAATTGAAAAGGAAGAGAGAAAAAGAAAATTGGAAGAAAAGAAACAGATGAAACTCAACCAAATCAAGGAAGGAGGAAAGATTATTAAAAGAAAAAGAACACACATTACTTCTAGCGAATTATTCGATTCATCCAACGATTTTGCCAGTGAGTCAGAAGGCGACAATTGGGGTCAACCACTATCGGAAAATGAAGAAAACGTTCAAAACCTACTAGAAAAAGACGATTTAAAAGAACAGGACTTTATCGTTATCATTTACGATAATAAATATTACCCTGGGCAAATAAAAAAGATTAATGATACGGAAAAGACGTATTTAGTGATGGCAATGGTGCAAAGCGGGTACAACTTCAGATGGCCAGAAAAAGAGGATACCTTGTGGTATCCACGGGAACAAATTGTTTCTAAAATTAAAAACCAAAACCCGTAAACTCAAGAGGTAGTTACCATATACCCGAAATGGTCATTTATCTGGAGTAAATTTATTTTTTGTTTTTTTTGTGTTTTGTAAATGTTCAAATTTGAATAAATGATCTACTATGCAGCTAATTTGTGTTTCTTTAAAATAAGTATCACATTTTAGAAATATAGGGCAGGTGTCAGGTATTGGTCATTGTAAAATCAGACTCAAAAATAGATGTGTCAGGTATTGGGCAAAAAATATGACATTTTAAAATATTACAAATATATATAATAGAGTCGAACTTCCATATATCGAACTTCTATTCAGCGAATTTTTCTATTTAACGAATTTTTTCAAGGATCCTGGCACTGAGAGCATTTTTAACGATATTTTATCCCCTTAATTGAATTTCGAATTTCCATTCAACGAATATTTTCGAGCTTAATAATTTAAAAACGTGTTATTTTTCTTTTTAGAGATAACAGTTATATTGTTAATTCCAATATTAGGTTACTAATGTCTTTCTTAGTATTCGAAACTTACCTACCTGGCGTCAACGGAGATTTTCCAACCCTTTGTTAGCCCGGATTTGCGGCGTTTTCACAAATTCCTGAGTGTCAATAACGAACAGATTCAAAAACTTGAAGAACAGTTCATTGCGTTCAATTGTGTATCGCTCTCTAAAATGGCAAGACGAAGCAGAAGTTGTTTAAGTGTTTGTGAAAAATTAAAGTTGCTTTATGAAGTTGACAAAGGTGGAAAAAAAAAGGAAATTGCAGCTCATTTTGGTATACCAGCAAATACTCTTTCAACAGTTTTAAAAAATCGTGAAAGTGTTATCAAGCAAAGCCAGGAACTCGATTCTAACAGAAACGATTTAAATCCTGTATGTATGAAGACATTGATGAAGCAACATTGAAGTGGGTGAAAATAACACGCGACTAAAATTTAAAATTTCATTCCGTAAGCGAATATTAATTAAGACAATCAAAGCAGTGGAACAGAATCAATCATTAAAGGAATTAATCACACTTAGAGACTGCATCGCCGAAGTATCAAAAGGTTGGATAAACGACGTTACATCGTCGACTATAAAATATTGCCTTTCAAAGGCAGGTTTTGCCGAAAACAATATGCACAAATGGGAAGAAGAAGATGAAATTCAGTTCTAAAAATTAAAAAGAAACTGGGAAAAGTTAAAAACTGACCTTCATATTTCTGAACAAATCGAATTAGAGGATTATCTAGAAATCGATGAAAATGTTGTGCTTTCAGAGTACCCTAGCGACGAAGGTATTATTGCTAATATTGCAAATAAAGAGGAAGAAGACCAAGAAGCCAAAGATGTAGCGGGCGATAATACAACTTTTCCAATTCCTGTGGTCAATGAAGTATTTACCGCCCTTAAAACAATCCGACAGGGATTTCAGTGCAAAGAAACCTGCAGGAATTTTTTCCAGTTTAAATCGAAACGTTCTTCGAACAAGAAACTTTACTTAATTGCAGTGTACAGCAGAAAATTACGGATTTCTTTCAATAAATGTATAGCTGTATGTATATGTATGTTCAGCATTTCTTTTTTTACGTTTTTCTGACTACTAATGTACTTACTTATTTCTGCTTATGAACATGTATGTATGTATTATATAAATAAACACCTTTTAGTTATTCTTCACGTTATGTGTATGATAATTTTTTTTTATTTTCTATATATTGAATTTTCCATATAACGAATTTTTTTCGCGGTCCTTTGACACTACGATATATGGAACTTCGACTGTATATGAATATTACTCTAAGCTATTAATACTGTGTCAAGAGCGAAGCTTAAGCTTCATTTTCCACGTATAAAAAAATGATCGACTCATCTAAATGATTTCTATGGACAAATATATAGTATAAAACGGATCCTTAAGGTGTCAGGCATCGGTACGTTTACGTTAATACAATATATAAGTTTAGAAGATTGTGTTGACAACAAATGAATTATTGCATACATAACACTATACCTACACGCTTACGCTCACATTATTATTTATTCAAATTTAACAATATATTTCAGTCTATCTAAACATTCGCCAACTGATTTATCCCCACGAACCAAACTTTCCACAGTTTGAATTATAGCCGAATCTAAATCTGAATATTTTTTCTTTCTCTTTAATGGTGTCATATGCAGTTCATTTCGTTGGATCTATATCACATCGCCGAATTTTCAGATCGCCGAAACGATATTGTGAATATTCGAATCGCCGAAAGCGTTCACATCGCCGAATGCATGCCAATGATCATTTCGCCGAACGTGATCAGAACGCCGAAAAGTTTGAAGCAAGAAATGCCATACGTCGGCGATGCGGAACAATTAGGAATTGTTCACATCGCCGAACGGGGTTAGAACGCCGAAGTAGTCTTGTGATCACATCGCCGAACGTGGTCATATCGCCGAACATATCCTGTGATCACATCGCCGAAAGTGTTCATGTCGGCGGAAAATTTCTGTGATCACATCACCGAACGTGGTCATATCGCCGAAAAAATTACACTTACTTGTGACTGACAATATTCGAATAGAAAGTTAAGAAAAGTGGCGTGTAGGATATTCAAAAGTGGGTACTTTAATCTCTTATTGGTTTACTATACAAATATTAAAGGTTTTGATAATTTGGTATTGTTTTAAATGATTAGTCAGTTGTAAAGTTTTCTCCAAAACAGCAGCATCATGGAAGTTAAAACGGTACCGGGTTACAAGTGTGGTTCGACCTATTATACGTGCGCGGTTGCTAGGGGTTTCTTTTTCAGAGTTAACAAAACTACAACTGGAAAAAATACCTCGTATGTGTTCAGAAAAATTGTCCGGCAAGAGCTTGTTGTGATGTTAACGACCAGATGTTTTTTAAACTTGATGAAACGCATAATCATTTGGCGGATGTCGACCGAGAGGGAGCGCTACTCCTAAAGAATACAGTGGTACAAAATGCCATTGCATCCAGCGAGGATGTCAAAGCAATCTTTGTAACGCACAGTGCAAGGTAAATTAAGATTAATTTATTACTTTCTCATACTTCAGTATGTAAAAGTGTTGTTTTCCTGATAAAATGTTTGTGACGCTCTCTACTTATACTCGGCTTAACGGGGTCAATTGCACTTCTGCTTATTACGTGCAATTGCGGAGATTGCCTCGGGCGCCAGATTTGTTACGAAGTTTACTCTTCCGGAACAGCTTCGTAATCCTGGGATGGATAACGAAGACCTGGGTAACTGCACTTGAAGACGTCGGTATCCAGGGGTCTGTTTAATTTACCTGCACTCTCGAGAAGCGGTCTTAAGCACCTAAGTCTGCTCGGTTGGTAAATGATCAATACAGGAAGGTTTAATACATATATTTGGCAGTTTAGGCATACATCCACAACAACAATAACAAACAAATGGTATTAGATACAGTAGCAAAACGGTAGCAGTACGGTAGCAAACAGTAGTAATATAAAAATACGGTAGCAAAACAGTAACATACAGTAGCAAAGATACGGTAGCAATACGGTAGCAAAATACAGTAGCAATACGGTAGCAAAATACGGTAGCAATACGGTAGCAAAATACGGTAGCAATACGGTAGCAATACGGTAGCAAAATACGGTAGCAATACGGTAGCAAAATACGGTAGCAAGACGATATTAAAATACGGTAGCAAGACGGTAGCAAAATACAGTAGCAAGGCGGTAGTACGGTAGCTGCACAGTAGCGGTCAGACGAGGACGTTATTATGTCGGATGGGAGTTTATATATTTCGGCACCCGGTGGGATCAAACCCCGGTATGAACGGACTCCAAACGGTTCTCTCTCTTTAATAAGACAAGTAAATAAAGTGGAATACACCGCCTCAGGTCAAACGCAGCGACAGTGCACCCCTGAAGGAACCTTACGTCAGGACAAACGCAGCCGTAAGGGGGAGAGAGAGAAACGGGATTGGAAAAAGCACCACCTCAGGTCGGTCGCAGCGATGGTGATTTCCAGAAGGAACCTTACGTCAGGACAAACGCAGCCGTAAGGGGGAGAGAGGGAAACGGGATTGGATAGAGCACCACCTCAGGTCGGTCGCAGCGATGGTGATTTCCAGAAGGAACCTTACGTCAGGACAAACGCAGCCGTAAGGGGGAGAGAGAGAAACGGGATTGGAAAAAGCACCACCTCAGGTCAAACGCAGCGATGGTGATTTCCAGGAGGAACCTTACGTCAGGACAAACGCAGCCGTAAGGGGGAACCAAAGGGGCAAGAGAGAGAGGGGCAGAGAGAGAGTGAGAGAGAGAGAGGGTGTGAGATGTGTATTGGGTCAGAGAGAGAGAGAGAGAGAGAAAGAGAACGGTATACACAATGAACGAAATCAAACAGTGCCGAAATAATACAAACTCTAACCCAAGCAGCGTCTCTGGGTTGGAGCGTACCTTGCTGTCTTCTTCGCTGGTAGACTGGAACTCTGGATCGGTGGAGGTAACTGAGCGTTTAATGCTCGAGGGGCTGTATTTATACCCGCTGGCTAACGGTATTTACTAAATTCGGTTTAATTCACGCATATCCGCCAAGAGTGGGATACACCTCGGTGCCCCACCGCTTTTACGTCGAAGAAGCGATTATCAGATCTTCGAGCGTAAATGCAATTCAAATAAACCAAATTATGGTTTCGGACGTGATTAGTACAGTCAAATAATCATATAAAAATGCTACCGGTAATCAAACATAACTCTAATAATCGGTACAAAATAAAACGGAAGCTATTCCTGCTAACAAACCAAAATATAAATTTATAATATTGCCAAACGGCGTACAATAAATAAATTACCTTATTCGGTTCTAAATATAAATTTAACGGCACATAAATGCATTTATATAAATCCGTAACATTCACAAAATGAAAGCAAATAAAAATAAACGGTGCTTGAACTTCTTCCCATAATGATATCTAACTAAAACAGACTCTGATAAGGGTAACAAAATAAACCAGAAATGCAACATGTGGCGTTACGGCACATAATAAACAAATTACCTCAAGCGGCTATGAAATGTAAATTATTAATATAACGGCTCGTAATTAAATTTACATGCATCGGTGAATATAAAAATGATACGGGGTGCGTTCGGAAAATCATCGGTCGGTACGCAATAATACTAATAAAATCAATTTTATAAACTTCTAAACAGAAAACGGCATAACGTAGTTATGTAAACAACTGAAACGGAATCCTAAAAGTCAAAATGAACAAAAAAATAGTAACGCTTCGTTACATGTTATTGTCGGATTTTGAGGTATGCTCTGTGATTGTAGAAACCCATAAAATTATTTTTTAATGCCTTCCTTTTAAGAAAGGCAGCAGTGACATATTTTTTACTTTCCCATACTACCAGTATGTGAATGTATTGTTCAACTGTTTCTCAGTTATGACGTCACGTAAAATTATTTTAAATGCTAACTCATGATTATTTTTCAGTCATTTAAGCTGATTAGAGTATTTTTTTCTCTTAATTGTTGTATAAAATATTATGGGGTTGAATAAGAATTTTCTTAGAGAAAATTCCGCCCGAAACTAGAAACCTTGACTTCGTATTTAAAATATTTTTTTTCGGCCTCATAACAAAAACAGTTGATAAAAATAAATTTTTTATTCGTTAATAAGTAGATAAAAACTTCCTGGAAAACTTTTGTATAGAACATTTCTTTTCTAAAATGAATATCAACGCCAGAAAATTGGTGTCTTCATACTTTTTACCCCCCTGTATAATTTTGTTAAAGCACTACGATACAGCATTTTAATACAAATTATAAACCGTTCACGATTATTCTGGACCAGAGGCGGCCATGATTTTATTTTGTTAGGTTGCATGTTACCAAATCCGCAATTTTATAAATGCCTAACCTGATTTCATTTTGACAAATGGTTGCAGTGTTGTCATTTCTAATTTCAAGCATTGATTATTACATCAAATCATCTAATAAAATTGGCAACAAAGCGATGAGCTTCAGTCAAAAATTATACCCTAAAACTAATATTTATTTGTCTTAAATCAAAAGTAATATTCACCATGTACCAAGTCATACTTACATACACAAATGCGTCAGATTTCCGTAGCCACCCCTGGTCCAGAATAATCGTCAACGGTGTATAAGTGTTTGTCTTTTAAAATTTTACGTTCGAAATTAAAAGGCGGTTTGAAATGTAGGACGTAGAGGTTATGCCGGGGAAACAAGGGGAGGCTATGAACATAATAGTATAACGCTAACAATAAGATAATTTGAATTTTCGTATAACCAAAAACCACTTCAGCTTAAGTTGTGGGTAAATAGAAAGTAATCTAGTGAGCTGTGCTAAACAACAAAAGATATTGTCATTGAGCATTTGTTTTAAAATCTTAACAAGTTTGGTGTTCAAAATATGCAAACACAATATACAGGATGAGTGAAAAGTGGCGTCGATATAACAGCTTGAAATTACTGTGAATAACAAACCGTTTTTCGAGTTTTTTTATAAAATGTGTTTACGCGAATAAACGTTTGGTTCCGTACTTTTGCCGAAACCTGCTTAGACAGCAGGTATCTCATAAAATCATGATAATGTTTTCTGGGTATATTGCAGTTTGTTATGGTTTTAATTAATAATGAGAATGTAACATTACGTTGACTACAATAATTGTGTAACAGTAGGTTTTCTTAAAAATAAAGTTTGTTGTTCATAAAATCTACCCATGCGCGTTGTCATATGGGAAAGTTTAATTAGCGAACTCTTTCGCTCATTTTTTTAATAATTAATCGTATCTCTTACTAATAAAAAAACGATCGTTTATTCTTTGTGTATATTTTAGAACACCAGTTAATACCGCTAGCAAGGTAGCGTTTCCATCGACTTCCCAGACCATGAGGCGCCAGCGCAGAAAAATTCAGCCTCCCATGCCGAATTCATTACAAGAATTTGGCGAAATATGTTACAGCAATGTTCGATACGGGCAAATCGACGGAGAAATGTTTTGCAGGGGCGTCGCAGGAGAAGTAGATAATCTTTCGGTTATTTTTATAGCCGAAGGACTTCTGCATTTATTAGCGGAAGCTAAGGAAATACAAGGATACTAAACCTTTACAGGATTGCTTATCGCCTATGCTTCTATATGCGGCAACACGTGGTAGAAGTGGGAGGTAACTCTGACGTCACGCGCTTATACCGACTGGTTTGTAGCAGCTTCTGCACTGTATTCTATCTGGTTCATGGAGTTGATGGTGTTTTACTATTATTTAGACCAATTTAATTCATGTTTATAGTTACTTTTATAAGACTTTTATTCATTTACCTTAGAATTTGTTTGGAAACTATTTTGTGTTGTGTTGTTTTAAGAATTTTATGTTGATTGCTGTGTTTAGTGCTTAAGGAAGTATAAATATTTATTAATTATTAATACTCTACGGCCTACGCTAATTACAATTATTGATCAACAGTTTGTGGTTGAGTATTAATTAATAAGTAAGTATATTGCGAAAAGTGTATTTTTTTACTAGAACACTAACTAAAAGTGCTTTTATAGAAATGACCGATGCTAAAAAAAGCAGTGGAGGCACAAGTTGTGCTATTTCCACCTGTAAGAATTATTATTCAAAGAATAAGGATATTGCATATCATGTTTTTCCAAAAGAAGAGAATTTACGCCTAGAATGGATTATAATTTATAAAATGCAAACGAGAGGACAACTTTAAAGCGGCTACAAGTCGAATCTGCTCAGACCATTTTACCAAAAATGATTACCAAAGAGATTTACGGAACGAGTTGCTAGGTAGGTACTTTTTCTCATAAAATGAACACAATATAATAAATATTCTTCTTATTTTAAATAGGTCTGCGTAAAAGGAGGCTTTTAAAATCAGGTGCAGTTCCTTCAGTCTTGCTACCATCAGTTGCGTCAAAACCAGTTACTCCTTCTGGATTAGCAAGAAACCAACGAATGGCAAAAAGACTTGATGCCGCCAACAAACTACAGATTATTAAAAAATTAGTGTCAGATAGCGAGCTACAATTCACAGAGGAAGGTATCACTGCTCTTCATGTACCAGCAATAAATTATGATAATGAAAAACCTGATGCTATTAATTGGAAAGAAAAATACCAAACACTAAAGGAAGAATACGTCAAATTCAAGCGAACAAGTCGATTAAAGATAAAGAGTCTTGAACGCCAAGTGAAATATTACCGAAATAAAAAAGTAAGACCATCCAATGTTTACGTGAACAACAAAATTGTGGAAGTTCTTTCAAAATGTTTGACAAGTCAACAGATATTATATTAAACAACAAACAACGTAATTTGGAATGCAGAAAATATTGCAGTTGCTTTTACTCTACGCTATTATAGCAAAAAAGCGTATACATATTTAAAAGAAAAATTGAATTACCCGTTACCAGCTTTATCTTCTTTACGTAGGTGGGCTTCAAAACTTAATATGAGAGAGGGAATTCTTAATTCAGTACTAAACATAATGAAAGTAGCTGAAGAAAATATGTCCGAACTTGAAAAAATTGTAGTTTTGCAATTTGACGAGATGAAAATATAATCTATATTGGAATATGATTTGGGCAGCGATGAAGTAATGGGCCCACACTCCCAAATGCAAATTGTTATGGCACGAGCATTGTTTGCAAAGTGGAAGTAGCCTGTTTACTGCGCTTTTGACACTAAGATTACCAAAAATATTTTATTTTCAGTAATAGAAGCACTGCATAAAATCGGCTATAATGTTGTTGCGTGTACAAGTGATTGTGGTGGAGGCAACATTGGGCTATGGAAAGAACTACACATTTCAATTAATAATACTTATTTTATGCATCCAATCACTAATAAATATATATATATATATATATATATATATATATATGTTTGCAGATGCACCACACTTGCTTAAATTGATAAGGAACTGGTTACTAGACCATGGATTTTATTTAAAAGATAAAACCGAAATCGACAAATCGCCATTGCATCATTTGCTCGATATAACAACTGCAGAAGTTAATGTTTTATACAAAGTAACCCGGAAACATTTAACATTAGAAAAAACAAAAAGGCAAAATGTAAGAATGGCTGCGGAATTACTTTCTCACAGCACTGCAGCGGCTTTAATGAGATATCAGCCAGGACCCAATCAACAACTTGCTGTTAATTTATCCAATTTTGTAGAAATGATTAATATGTGGTTTGACGTATTTAATAGTTATGCTCCCAATGATAAAATTCCCACGAAATCTGCATATGGAACTAATCTGCAGCAACAAAGCGAGAACCTCGAGAAAATGTATGATATGGTCAAAAATATGAGGGTAAGGGGATATAGAAATCTGCAAACTTTTCAAAAGGGCATATTGATTTCAATTTCCTCATTACAACTTCTATACACTGACATGAAAAATGAATACAATATTAGATATATATGCACTAATAAATTAAATCAAGATAGTCTTGAAAATTTCTTCTTTCAAGTGCGAAGTCGTGGTGGGGCTGATGAACATCCATCCCCTCTATATGCCATCAAAAGAATGCGGTTGATAATTTTAGGAAAAAATCCAGGTATTTTACATACGGAGGTTAACACAGAAGATCAAACAAATGAAGAATATCTTGTGGCGACAGTTTGCAAGGAACCGGATGTAATTGTTGATAATCCACAATTTCTAGATCACGATGGTCAAGGTTCTGATTCTGATTCCAACAGTTATTCATTAAATGTGTCCTCTTCGTCAGATGAAAGTGAAAAGGAAACGACGAGAGATGCCCTTGAATATATAGCCGGCTATTTAGCCAAAAAATTTAAAGATTCTAACATAGAGCTTGGAAATTACACCAAAGATATTAAATCCGAGCGTGATTACGATTTACCATCATGGGTTAGACAACTTTCTTATGGAGGACTAATCCAACCGTCAAACGAGTGGATGAAAAAAGTAGTGAAATTTAATAAATATTTTTTAAAATACCACGGTGACCGCTTTAAAAAAGAAGTAAATACTGTTAAAATGTTAAGCTTTAAAATAAAAAACAAGAAAGGGACGTGCCAATTGCAATAATTACAGCTTTTGTAAAATTAAGAGTAATTATTAGAATTAATTATTTTAATTTAAAAGCAAAGGAATACAAAGAAGATCGAGTGAGAAACCGCAAAATGCGAAAAATTACCAATTAAGTGTCTATAATATTATACATTTGTAAATATCCATGTTTTTGTAATAAAAATTATGAAAAATGTTCTGTATTTATTGATAAATCAAATATATCGCCGTAAATACGTCTTACAGCAGTCTACACGCGTGACGTCACTTGAGTGGTGCGTGGTGTTTGGTTATTGGCGTATAAGCAATCCTGTAGAGGTATACTATCCTTGAAGGAAATACACATAGATGGCACTTTCAAGACAAGGCCTCGGGATCCTGATACTAGTCAGTTACTGACAATAATGGTAGTTCAGTACGGACTTGTAAGTTTATTGTTTACTTAAAATTATATACAACAAAAATTAGGAAATTCTTAATCCCTGTGTAATTTTAGACATTTCCGTGCGTCTTCGCGCTGATGGGTTCGAGGAAAATAGCAGCGTACAACGCGCTCTTTGAAAAAATTAAAGTAATCGCCCCACAATATTCAAACCGCAATTAATAATGACGGATTACGAATCAGCGCTTATTCGTTCTCTTGGGAGAGTTTTTCCCGAAGCGCACAAAACGGGCTGCTTCTTTCATTATTGCCAGGTAATATTGTATTGAATTACTAATACATGCTTTCTACTAGTATTTAAGACAATACTTTCCTATACCTATGCTATGGGAAAGTAAAAAAAACACTTTCAAATTTACTGCGGCATTTTATTCAACACATTTGTAGTAGAAACAAACGAATATATTCGTTAAACTTGTTAGCAGGTAGGTATACCTCAATCGACTAAAAATGAAATTTCATATAATGTAATATTATTTAGTATTTATTTATTTATTAATACTACATATTTATTTTTCAGGCTATTTTAAGAAAATTAGTAGGACTTCAAATGAGAGAGCTACTGAACGAAAATCGGTGTGCAAAAAAAGCGCTGAAAATGCTGATGTGCCTTGCACTATTGCCCTCGGATAATATTAATGAAGGCGTTCTCTACGTTACCAATTTTTTAAACGAAAACAATGTCCAAGAACGCTTTGAAACTCTTTTACGGTAATTTATTATTATCACTTATAATCTCATAAGAGCATCAATTCTTACCGGAAATTTCCTGGACATGAATTAATGCTCGAATGCAGATTCGGTCAGAAAATCGTAACGATATCGCCACGGATTATAAGTGAAAGTTTAATTACGTGTCTCATTTTCATAAAAACGCTTTAAATTATTTACAGATACCATCAAAGGCAGTGGATACAAAAGGTAGGCGCAGACGCCATTTCCGTCTATAAAAGAACAAGACGTACCAACAACGACTGCGAATCGTTTCATTCGACTCTGCAAAGACTGCTGAAAATACGCGGACCAAACATTTGGGAGTTCACTGGTAATTATCCAATCCACTCAACTATACTCGGCGCAACCAACAGATTGAGTGAGGAACATGCGTGACTGCCACTTGATTTTTGCAAGCCGTCCTCCTATTCGCTGACAAAAATAGTATGACAGCTGTCACGAGGCGCGTTTACAATATACTAAAGTCACTACAATATACGAATTTCACGCGCTATTTTCCACCAACTTCTTGCTTGCTCATAATTATTATAGACGTACAATTGGATTTGCTCTCAAGACTCCTTTTTTATTTGTAGGTTATTTGTTTTGTGTAATTTTTTATGGGCACAAGTGAAAGGTGAGGTGGCACGCAAAAATGTCACATTTAAACTACCAGATGTGAAAAATATATTCCTAGAGGCATTTCAAAATGTTACCCCTGAAAATTGGCAGAATGCATGTAGGCATGTAATTTCTGTAGAAAACAACATGTCGGAGTTAGATGTGGTAATGGAGTTCCAGATAGAGCTTCTTATAATAAATCTACAAGACGATTCCGATGATGCAGAATATGACGATTTGGTTTAAAATTTAAATTATATTAAAGCATATATTGGTTTAGAAAATAAAAACACGAATTTTACCAATTTGAATTTGGCGCCATAATTACCTCTACTTAAAGGGCTTTTGGTATGGTGTAAAACGAACTATGGGAGTGGTCAACAGAAGTGCGCATGTACTGTTCACGTGATCACTCTATCTGTTGGCTGCGTCGAGTATAGTTTCCGAATATACTATTATATTTATAAACATTTTTGCTAGCTTTAGATTCAATTTTGTTTGTCGTTTCCTATTTCAGACGGCATTCCTGACATTTCCGCAGTAACGGTAAGAGAACTTCGAGCATTCGTGGAGGAAGGGCTCCAAATTCGGTCGTTAACAAAGAGACGCTACAGAATAAATGACAGGAGGATCAAGGAGGCCACAACGAGGTTGGAAGAAAATGCAAACGTGGGGGAATTTTTAAAATCAGTTTGCTATTCTGTGGAAACACTCTTCCAACATCGCATAGCGGATGGGGAGGAGATGCGAGAAGATGTGGAGTACATGTTAGCACCCCTTGGCGGAGGTCTTCCCCCCGGTTTCCAAGTTATCGGTGTGTAGAAAAGTATTTATTAATATGAATTTAGTTAAGTCACAAAACAAAACGAATCATCATTTTTGGTTAGGTTGGCTGCAAATTTGTAAACATGTAAATAATGACGCCAATTTGTTTTTGAATAGCAGAACAAACCTGGCTGATGCAGAGGCGGAGGAGGCGGCGGAGGAGGAAGCTGCGGAAGAAGAGGCGGCAGAAGAAGAAGCGGCGACAGCCCAGGTGGCACAATCGCTGTGCATGGTATGCAAAGACAAGCCACCAACAAAACTTTTGTCACCGTGCAATCATTTTGGCTTCTGCGATGAATGCAGAGAGCAGTACGAAATGAGAAATGCAGAAGATCGAAGACCGGACCCCGAATGGGGTCATGTCATCGACTACAGTACATGTCCTGTGTGTCGGCAAAAGATTCAATCCTTCGCAAGACTGCGATTTACTTAGGCTCGTATTATTTAATTCAAGAGAGCGAAGAACTGACGTACGAGCCAAGTACCACAACTTCTCCGGACGCCATATTATAATATGTAAAGTTACCTACTGTAAATACAATATAAATAAAAATTGTCAAATACGTGGGATATGTTTTTTCAAATTACCTTAAATGTAGAAAATCAAACAGTTACATAATATAAAGTGCAATTTATTGTCTTGTTAAGTTTTTTTGCAATTATTTCATCATACACGTTTGTTATGTTGTGAAGAATGTATGCAGAAGTAATACATCCAAATTTGACGTAAATGGAAAGCATCTCCGATGGAACTTTTAGCATTAGAGTTAGTTCTGTTGATGGTCGAAACATAAAGTTTCAGTTTCTTTAATAATAATAATAATAATAATAATAATAATGGTCGAAATTAATACCTATACTATTATGTTTTTTTCTTTCTATATATAAAATAAATGTCTGAGCAACTGATTTTTCTAAATATATTAAAAATGTGTAAAGCACGAAGTTTTTCAGAATTGATACTGTAGGTACGGTAAACCTTTTATCCGGTGGAACGGCTCCGGTTAACCCCCTCCCCCCCTTGATCCGTCACTGCTGCGCGGTTGGGTGCGTTCGTGTGCGTGTTTGTAAACACGAAATGATGAATATTTGTTAATAGTAAATCAATAAGAGATTAAAGTACCCACTTTTGAATATCCTACACGCCACTTTTCTTAACTTTCTATTCGAATATTGTCAGTCACAAGTAAGTGTAATTTTTTCGGCGATATGACCACGTTCGGCGATGTGATCACAGAAATTTTTCGCCGATATGAACACTTTCGGCGATGTGATCACAGGATATTTTCGGCAATATGACCACGTTCGGCGATGTGATCACAAGACTATTTCGGCGTTCTAACCCCGTTCGGCGATGTGAACAATTCCTAATTGTTCCGCATCTCCGACGTATGGCTTTTCTTGCTTCACACTTTTCGGCGTTATGATCACGTTCGGCGAAGTGATCATTGTCATGCATTCGGCGATGTGAACGCTTTCGGCGATTTGAATATTCAAAATATCGTTTCGGCGATCTGAAAATTCGGCGATGTGACCAGGACCCATTTCGTTGCTTTAGAAATGCGAAATGCTTAGAATCCTCCTTTAAGGCTGTTACCAGTTCAATTATATTTGGTTTCACTTTTCCAATACTTCTATTTAGTCGACTATGCCAAGCTTCTAGAGCATTTGTTGTGCGGTGTTTTTGTCCATAGCATATCCACATGTCTTTGACGACATCGTTTTCTAGCCACTGATCAACAAAGTAGTCATTAAACCGTTCAATACCTGCACCGTTCGGTGAAGATTCCATGATATGCAGCCATCCATCTGCTGTCAAATTAGGTGGTAAATATGACAATGAAGCACACGCTCGAATATGGTGTCGTACATCCTCATCTTCTTTATATGCTGTTGTTAGTCCCAGTGCTTGCACTTTCCTCCAAAGGCACTCGTTGAAGTGAAAATTGCAACCTTTTAATTCCGCGGATGGAAAATTATTTCGCCTGGCTTGTATGGCCGCTACTTCAAAATCTATTTTAAAAGTTCTAGGTTGCCACTCTGGGTATGCATCTTTGATTAACGTGAATAACCGACTGTATGTATTTTCTTTCCTGTTCGGTAGTAACGCATATATAACCGGAATTATGTTAGTAGCGTGGATGGAACTACCAAGATCCGCGTGAAGGGTGTAGAGTTGGTCGAACTGTCGACAGCAGTTTTTAAATGTGCCATCTCCAAAAAAATCTCTACATTCTGTAAAGCAGTCTCTGTTAACGCGGTTTGCGAACGCAATAATTCTTTCCTGGCCCCCATCATCGATCAACAAAAAATCATCTGTAAGTCCATTATGTGGGAATGTAATTTCTTGTCTTGTAGCAAAAGATGTTACTCCCAGTGCTTTATGACGATTTCGGTACAAGGAAGACTTCTTCATTGCAAATAATGGATCATCTGTGACAAAATTCAAACCTGCATCTTTCACTGTTGAATATTCTCGATCGAATATTTTTGGCAAAGGCGTCAATTCTTCACGAGCTCATTTTTTGCATTGAAACAGGCACATTTCTACCCTAGCTCTAGCTTCATCAGGTACACAAGAATGTGTGAGATTTTCATTAAGAACTTCACCACCATCATTTGTTGTCAAACTACCAGAACACTTTCGATCAACGCACATCCAATATAACGTATTATTTTTGTTTGTTCTCTTAAGATGATATTTGTACCCCAAGTGCAGCGCCAAATTCAACTGTATCCATTGCACTTAATATTTATAAACTTATCTTCGGTGAAAATAAACGACAAACTAAATTTTTAAAAGCCATCCTTCCTTCTTATATACTGGTAATTACTAATTACCCCTTGAAATAAACGTGCTGCATTGTTTAAATCCTAAGCTAAATTAACCTTAACGATGATAACAACAAAATAGCTATTATTAATAATCAAAAGTAAGAATATAAGTTCTACGAAACATTCAAATTTAGAAAACATAATCACTTTCTACTTTTCTTATCGTCCACCTAAGCCGTTAAAACTCTAAATACGTCATAAGAAATAGTTTAACGTATTTTGAAAAACAATTGGCAACAGAAATCGATGCTTTTATTCATTTAAAAGCCTAACACCGATAAGGAAAACTGATAACGATAAATACGTAATTAGAAACTACCTATTAATATTTTATGTTTCTTAATCAATATCCCTCGAGTCCCGAAGTGGGAATGCTAAGTGTAGGCTCGGGGACCGTGTCACCAAGTGGGAACAAAACAGGTAAATATTCCGAGTGTCACGAAATGGGAAGTCACTAAGTGGGAAGCCATCCGTTCGCTTACGCTTAATCCTAAAAACGATTTGCAATTATAAATACCATGATCCCCATCACAATAATAGCACTGATAATTGCCATTGGTACTTGCAAAACTGTTGCTATGTGAATGTTTTTTCTGTCCCCCTTGGCCCAAATGACCTTTATGCCTTCAATTTTAGATGCTTCTAATTTTTTCAAATTTCACATTTAGCTTTTACAAATTCGTTTAAATCCTTTATTGTGGGCAACTCATTTTCGTATTTATAAGATTCCCAGTCTCTTCTAGTAACTGAATCAAATTTGTTAGTTACTATATATATTATTAGACTGTCCCAATCATCGGTTTTTAAAGAACGTATGTGTATCGTTACATTGTCAAATAAATTTCTTAGTTCTACGTGCGACTCCTTTGCAGCACAGGGACATTCAAATATAGCCCTAATGTGATTATAAATAAGTAACTTCTTATTTTCAAATCTGTCAACAAGAAATTCCCAAGTTGCCTTGCAGTTAGTAGCAGAAATTTCTATTGATTTTAGTATTTGACTAACTTCCGGATCTAACGATGATTTCAGGTAGTAAAATTTTTGTATATCTGTTAGAGACTGATTACCCAATAAAGGCATCTTTAAACTCCAACCAACTATCATATTTTCCATTAAAACTAGGAATTTTTATTGGCGGTAATTTTACTATTGACTCATAATTATTTTTAAGTGAGTTTGCCAAAGAACCAGCAACAGAACCTTGATCATCATCCCTTATTTCATTTTTTTGCTCAAACATCTTAATTAATGACTTTATATCGTCAATCAAATTGAAATATGGCTCTTCAAAATCTACGCGACAGGACTCCGCATTAGACGGATCTTGAAGTCCAATTAGCGTCTGTAAATCATTAAATTCATCCCAAGCGGGTTCAACCTTTTCTAATCTAATACTCAACTGAGTAATAATATTTTGATTCAAATTATCTTTATCTATTGTTTCAAAGTACCCCCTTAAACGAGTAACTCTGCCTTTGATCGCGCCCCTTCTTATTTTGAGGTCATGAACTTCTGCCATTATTACTGCCCTCCTTAGCAAAAACGCAGTATGTGAAAATTAAAAAAAAAGCAAAACTGCAGTAACTACGCTAAATATACAAAAATTTGATGCTACATAATGCGGCATCTACCGACAAAACTTGTTCCTACGTAAGAACGCGGTAAATACATTCCTGCCGGGCCTCGTCACTCATACTTATAAAAAGCAGTCCTTGATATTAGTACCATCCACCAAGTCTAGAGGTGCTCGAGGCGCTGGTATCTGCCAATCCGTTCCGATCGTCACCGTAGTATAAGGAGACCGTGTGCTTTAACTTCACACTTTCAAAAGTTTCTTTGGTGTTGCGATTGTTTCATAAATTTATTGTAATCGTTGCGCAATAAATTTTGATAATTTGTATTATTGCTATTTGGTCGTTCTTGGTGGACTTTGTGAGTTATTTGCCGTATTTGCCGTCCCTACGGTCTGTGAATTCTATAATCAGTTCCTTCTACTTGCATTTCTTCAATAAATTTGTGCAATTTGTAGTCGACGTATCTACCACTCGACTTTGCAAATTGCTTTAATAAAGGTAAGAAGGTAATATTATGAAGTAATTAGATATAAAGTGAATAATTATTTTTACAGGAAAATGGGGCACAAAAAACGATGAGCCGTTCAGAGTTGTGGAAGTACTGGTGAATTGCATCATAACGAAACGTTTCACATGTTTCCAAGAAACCCCGAACTATTGGCAGCATGGTTGAAAGTTTTAAATAATTTTACCATAAGGAATATACCCTACGAAAAATTGAGGTATATGTATCAAGTTTGTGGCAAACACTTTAAAATAGGACAATACCAAACAAAAGACTGTAAAAAATTAAACTGGGGTGCTATTCCAACGTTAGTAGAAGGAGAATATTATGCATTGGGAGAAGAAAGCGTATTAGGTAAGTGATTTAACTGCTAATCTTGGCACTGATATAATGATTTGTTTCATGTTACGCAGAAACAGAAAATCTAGGAGAAAATGTAGCTGTGGAGATGCTGAATAGTGCTGGTGCTATAGCAAGTGGGTCACAAAAACTTGTATGTATTCTACTCTCTTTTGGTTAATCTTGCTGTGTGATAGTTGTTAAATAAAAAAATGTGGACTGCACTTGATACGACAAAGTTTTGTATCTCTTTAAGGGGTGTGTAAGATTATGCCTGTTCTGCCCTGCTAAGACAAAAGGTCGTAAGTGCAAAAAATGCGGTTTTGGGATTTCAGCATCAAACGACTCATAATAATGTTTTCTATTATTGTACTAAGCCAGAAAAACGTATCTGTATCGGCTGTACGTTAAATATAACTAAATTATTTGTCGTATCTGCAAAAATTCACTATATGCTAAGCCCAAAAGTCGTAAGTAGCAAATACTAAGATGAATTGTCGTATATGCGCACTTACGACTTTTTGATTTAGCAAAACTACCAAAAAAGTTCTAAGCCCAAAAGTCGTAAGTGGCAAATACTAAGATGAATTGTCGTATACGTATATGCTCACTTACGGCGCGTCGTATATCAAAACGCCGCGTTTTGATTTAGCAGCAACACCCACTTACGAAAGTGCATCAATGCGACAGGTTGCACATATGGCTTAATGTTACACTACAAAATACATAACCTAAAAAAGTACTGACGGTTGAGTGTTGTTTTGGAGCACGTGCATTAGTGATTTTCCATGTATTTCAGTATTCTTACTTACAAGAAGTTATAATTAGTTAATTCAGGCATGTTTTAGTACGTAGTACCTAATAATTAACCACTGATTTAAAATGTTTGTAGACAATCGCTGGTAGTTCTAGAACAAAGAAAATTTTGAGCCTCGCTCTAAATAAGCAGTTATCAGAAAGCCTTGCAGCATATCGTAAAGATCGTAGAAATTTAAGAGAGAAAGAGAAGGAGAGAGAGAATGAAGATGATGATTATGTTTCAGATGAGATATCAGAAGAAAATCATGACGATGATAGCCGTATAAATGCTGCAGAGGACATTGTTCGGCAAGATGAAGATATTAACATTGCTGACGAGTCATTAGAAAAAAATGACGATAATAGCTGCGATACAAAGGAAGTAGACAGTGCTACATTTATTCGTCAAATACAGTAGTACACTAAAAAAGGAGAGATACGAAAACGAAAGAGATATGAAACATCACTTAAAGAGAGGAAGAAGCTAAAACGGCCTGAAAAAATAGGAAAACATGGAATTCAAGAAATTTGTGGATTAAAGTGCAGGTTAAAATGTGCTCAAGCAATCAACAGGAAAAGACAGGAGGTTATAAATTGTGATTATTGCAATTTGGATGACCAGTCACAACGGCAATTCATTTTCAGTGCCTCAAAAAGATATACAAAGAAACGAAAAGTTACCGATTCTGAAACCTCTCGAAGAGCATATACTGTTCTCTATTTTTTACGTAATGAAGATGGATTAGACATTAAGGTACGCAAAAAATTTTTTCTTGCTACCTTAGGTTATCCACTGCACAATGATCGGGTATTGCGTAATGTTGTTTCTACCGATTCAAGTAATTTGATGCCAGCTGCTATCTACCGTGGACATCCTTCAGAAAAAAAGGTTGATAGAGGAATAATAGCAGAACATATAAATTCACTTGGCCCTACAACATCGCATTATCGAAGAGAGCATGCGGCTAACCGAAAGTATCTTCCGAGTGATATCAATATAAAATTGATGCACAAAGATTTCCTCCAAAAATATCCAAACATTATAATATCATACGACCTGTACCGAAAGCAATTAGCTGCAATGAATATTTCATTTGCTGCTTTAGGACATGAACAGTGCTGGCAGTGCGAAACTTTCGATTTACATTCAACAACAACTAACCATGGTAAAAATAATATCAATGCAAACTGCATTGAATGCGAAAATTGGAAGGAACATAAAGATAAAGCGCTTTTTTCCAGAAATGAATATCAAAATGATGTACAAGGTATTGCAACGACTGATCATTTATTTTTTTCGGCAGATCTACAAAAGGTAATATTCTATTTTATATTTAGATTATTTACGAAAATACATTTGTTTTGTAGGTTATAATGTTGCCACGCTGCGAAATGTTCAAGGAAATTATTTTTACTCCACGAATTATTGGTTTTAATGAAAGTTTTGTTCCTCTAGGAAAACAGACAAAATTAAAAAAGCCTGTTGCTGTCGTCTGGCATGAAGGTGTGGCTGGAAGGCGTAAAGAGGACATTATTTCAACATTTTATTCATTTTTCTTACAACATCGAGATATTCGTGCAATTACCATTTGGCTTGATAATTGGCCATCTCAAAATAAGAACTGGTGCCTATATTGCTTTTTTGTGTATATAATTAATTGTCAGGAAGTTTGCTTAGAGTTCTTGGAAATTAAATATTTTGAACCTGGCCATACCTTCATGTCGGCAGACTCATTACACCACCAGGTGGAAAAATCACTGAAACAAAAAGGTAAAGTACTGGACTTCAATGATTTTGTAGACTGCGTTCAAAATTCTAACAGCTGCCGAGTGCATCTCATAAATATACAAATCAGTAATTTTTACAATTTTAAGGATTATTCGTCCGAGTACAAGTTAAAAAAGGAGAACCACGGATTTATTTAGCTAATATGGTGCAAGTTGGTTTTGTAAGAGGCTTTAGATGTTTAAAATACAAAACTCAATTTAGTGGTAACTCAACAGAGTTGAACTTTTAACAGCAAAGCATTTCAAAGAAGGCCTTCCTACACCAACGAATCGTGAGACACCACGAGGAGTCACACGTGAGCGAAAAAACACTTTACTTGCAAAACTACCTGCCATTGTGCCCAGCAATCGAATGATCTTTTGGGAACAACTACCGGTTACGTCAAATAGTGTTACAAACAATGACCTAGATGCTTAATTTGTAATAACTAATAAGTAATAACAATTTCATATAATAATTTGACGGTACATTTTGTATTAAGCATTCTTTGTAAACACAAAACCCATTTAATACAAGATAGAACATATTTGCTTAGTGTGCAACGATTGCAGTTTATCGGCATTATATATGCATGATTATACTGTAACGGTGCTGCCTTTTGCTTATTGGGCCGCACGTTAATATTGCTTATATTGCTCGGGTAAGCTCATGAGATGTCCAGCGTTCAGTAATAACTACATATGAAAGAAATGTATTTATTAATTAGCACTTAAATTATGTACAAACTGTTAAATAAACTAAGATTCTGGTGTATAATAACTGTAATGGTAAATAAACGTAGATTCTTGGGTAGTTCTTGGAGTACTCTGTAGCTCCACTGGGTCTTCCTGGTCGGGCACGCCGACTCCGGATTGCTGCGGTCGATCGAATGCTCGATCGCTCCCCAAGATGGACGCGGTCTGGTTTTGACTGGACCTTAAACACAAAACAACTGAATTAAATAATTATTGTTTACTGGTGTTATTGCTGCCTCAGCGATTACGTTGAGGTAAATCGGGATAAACAGGTAATAATTAACTAATCTTCCGGTGCGGGGGTGCATAAAACACGCAAGCTTGATTAGAAACAGATGAACTTGAATAAATAGTTATAAATCGCTTAGTTCAACGACCCCGGTGAACTCTCCACTACTGACAGGCAATTTATCTTTAACAGTACGTATTCAACTTGAATTCTGGTGACTTTATATTAAATATTCAAACAGGAACTTCTTATTTAAGCTTTCCTGGAATTCCCCAAAAATACAACGGCGAAGTTTTGAATGTGTTGTGATTGTCGGGTTTAATTCAGTAACCTGTATTTATACGGTGTATTTATGACGGGACGGGACTGAATGCTTAATTGACAAGACTTGATAATCTCGGCTCATAAATAATTTACTTTTAATTTGCAAATAAAATCGGCATACGTTGCACCCAGATTCGTACAGACTGTCGCTGGTACAGAATCTGTGAATAGCTCTGAACCGTTTGAAATTCTCCAAACGTAATTCAAATATTACAGCCGGTATTTATAATAATTCAAAATTGGGAATCGTGAAATTCCTCCACGGATCGAACCAAGTTCAGTTCAGGGATTCAAATAAGAATTCAAATAAAAGATTACAGTGTGCTTACGTCGCTAATTATTCGCCAGCTCGGCACACAATAATAATTCGTATAACAATTACTTCTACTAGATATACTCCGATTCCAACACCAGTATACGTCTTATAAAAGTAACCATTCAGGGAAATCGTTCTACGGGATGATCCAATAAAAGACCAAAGCAGGTTAATAATATTATACTCGCCAATTACACGTTCAAAACTTGATACTTCCCAAGCGGTTTCAAACAGCGAATGAATTCTCGCGGATCCTCCCAGCGGTAGCAAGCCCCAGGTTGTCGAGCGTCGGGATCTGTAACTCGTAATATAAAATGATTAAAACTGTTTCAAACACTGGTGAAAGCACAGGAAAATTATTTGTTCACTTTTAGGTAAGCACTCGGGTTAGTAAAAGGAATTTTACTTGACTGGTTAATTTTCAGGAACGGCGGAATATTTCTGACTTTGAATTGCTTCAAAGGCCAGGAAAAATTCTAAAGATAGATCGAATGACCGCGCTGGTGGTTTTATAGGGGTTCACTCCTACACTTCCGTCATGCGCGCATCATCCCCTCTGTTCCGATTTTCCGGGAAAGGGTTATCTTCATTCTGGAACATCTCGCGTCACGGTCGCTTGCAGATGTTTGTTATTGCGGTCGGGCTTATCTCCAAATGTGAATTTATTCGAAATTGGTAATTAGGTACCAATTATTCGACTTTCACATTTTGCACCCGTTACAATACATTCCCTACGGAATAGTAACCGCCTCTCTTTGAGGCTCTCAGACGCATTTTTCTTTGTGGTGCGTCACTCCACTTTGTTCTTCACCTGCCCCTCTACAGTTTTCTGTTTTTCTTTGCTATTTCTACTACTTTCTTCCACTCTTTCCTGTCCTGTATTTTTCTTCCCCAGTTTTTAATTCCCATTATCTTTAAGTCTTTCTCCGCTTGGTCACTCCATCTACTCTTCGGTCTTCCTTTCGATCTGCTTGCGTCTGGTCTCCAATGTGTGATCTTCTTAACCTCGCTGCTATCCTTCATCCTCTTTATGTGCCCGTACCACCTCAGTCTTGCCGTTTTTATTGTTCTTACTATATTTTTATTTTGGAGTATCTCTTCTATTTCAAAATTCATTAGTCTTTGGTATTTCCCTTCTCCTATCTTCTTTGGGCCGACTATTTTTCTTATGATGTTTCTTTCGAAAATTTTTAATTTTTCCTCTTCTCCACTTGTCATTGCTGCTGTTTCGGCCGCATACGTAACTACTGGCTTTATTGCTGTCCTGTATATTTTCATTTTTGTTTCCCTCTTTATTGTTTTGTTTTGTATTATTTGCTTGTACTTGTAGTAGGCTCGATGTCCCGCCTGTAATCGCTGTGCTATTTCATCCTTTTTGTCATTTTTGTAAGTGATATTTTTTCCAAGGTATCTGAAATTCTTCACCACTTCGAATTTGTATTTATCGATTTTTATTTGTTTATTTTCCTTGTCTTTATTTCCCCTCCATATTTCCATAAATTTTGTCTTTTCCTTATTTATTTCTAATCCTCTTTTCCTGGAAATTTCTATAAGCTGTACTAGTGTCTCGCTCAAGCTTTTCTTGTCTCTTGCTATTATTGCCACGTCGTCCGCATATGCCACTATCTGTACTGCCTTATTATTGTTTCTGCTACATCGCATTCCTTTATAATTCCATCCATTACGATGTTAAATATGATTGCCGATAGTCCGTCACCTTGCCTCACTCCCGCGTTGGTCTTGAACTCTTTTGATGTGCCTTCGGTCGTTAGTATCGCTGCTTTCGTGTTCTTCATTGTCATCTCCACTAGCTTTATGATTTTCTTTGGTATCTCCATTCTTTGCATGTCGATTTTTATTTTCTTTCTATTGAGACTGTCGAACGCTTGTTTAAAGTCGACGAATAGTATATGTGTTCGAATATCATGCTCGTAGCATTTTTCGATTATTTGGCTCAGTATTTGGATGGCATCTACTGTTGATTTTCCTTGTCGGAAACCATACCGATATTCGCCCATCCTATCTTCCATTACTCTCCTCAATCTTTTTTGTATTATATTCGTCAGTATCTTGTAAGCAGTTTTCAGCAGGGTAATCCCTCTATAATTGTCGCATTTCAATGGGTTGCTTTTCTTAAGTATACGTACTATTAGCCCTTCATTCCATTCTATCGGCATTACTAAGCCCAAAAGTTGTATCTAACAAAATTCAAAATTAAATCAAAAATAAAAGAAATATGTTATTCTTCAATTTCTGCTGAGTGTTCTTTCTACCTAACATCACCATTACCAACAAAAAAATTTCCGCAGGTTTAATTTCCTGAATGACATTTACAATTTTACAAAATGCTTAATATCTCAAAACTGCTATTTTGCACATACAACCTCTTGTCTTAGCAGGGCAGTATTTATCTGACGTCACCACACCTCCAAGTAACCCATCTAATAAATGTTTGGTTTTTATAGAGCATCCTGTATACCAGAAGAGAATAGGAATTCCCAATCCAAGCAACATGTCCCCACGAAAGAAGGTGCTTTACCAAGAATTAATGAAGTGCAAGCGAGTTGTGAGAAGGTTAAAGCTGGGCTCTAAATCTAAAAAGGACATCTTCAATTTAAAAAAAGCACTTATGAAAGGTGATAACAAGAACCTGCTAGAAAATCAAAATATTAAACAATTTATCACCAGTAGTCGAGATCTTTTTAAGAGCTCAGTTAAAGTACAGCGGCATTCAAAAACTTGTTAAATGGAACAAAGAAGAAAAAGCTTTGTCATTAGCTCTTTACAAGTCGTCACCAAAATGCTACAGATTACTGCAAAAAATATTTAAGTTGCCATCTCCAAGAACGTTGCAGAAGACGTTAAGTGGCATTTTGGTAAGAGCTGGTATAGTTGATAAGGTTTTTTCTTATTTGTCCCACGTATCTGCATTGATGAAACCCAGAGAAAGATACTGCACACTTTTATTTGATGAAATATTCCTTCAGGCAAATATAAGCTTAAACATAAAGAGTGGACCGGTTGAGGGCTTAAAAGATTTTGGTAACGATTCAAAAACACGAAATATAGCTGATCATGCCTTAGTGTTCATGATTCGTGGTTTTAATGCAAGGTGGAAGCAACAGGTATGTTTCTATTTTGTGAGATCTGGGGTACAAGCACGTGTGCTAAAAAATCTTATTATTGATGTGATTAGAAATATTCAAGGAAAAACACAATTCCGTATTTTGGCGTCGTTATGTGACCAAGGATCTGCAAATGTTTCAGCAATTTCGCAGTTGAGTCAAAAAAGTGGTTTGCGGGTTTTGTTTGCAGAAAATTTTTAAAGCATGACTGCAAAACGTGTACCGATTATTTTCTGTCAGAACCATGTACAGACAGTCATGCTTTCATAATTTAAAAAGATTTTGGAAAACTGTTGTATCCGTCAAAAGAATTTATATATTTAATAGAGGAAAGCAAAAAACACGTTTTTAAATTATTTTTTTATATGTAAATGTGACAGATACTTTTCGAACTGTTGGAGACAAAATTGTGATTTACACAAATGTATGCCATGAACGTAATGAACACAATAACGCTATCATTAAACAGAGCATACTGTTCATTATGCTCAAATACATTACAACATTAATAAGAAATTAAATAAGAGAGATAGAAGACCAAATTCAATTATAAATAATTATCTTAAACAACATGGCCCCAAAAGTTAAGTAAATAAGTTGTAATTGTTTTATATTCAACCATTAAAATATGTAGAATGTCGAATATGTCGAAATGTTTAGGATATTTGTGAAGTTAATAACTAAGCATTGAAAAGTAACAATACTGTAATTTCTCCAACAGTAATAGGGTAGGTTCCTATCATACGTGATGACCACAGGCGATTTATAAAATGTACATTGCAAAGTTTGAAAGAATAGAGTAACAAAGAATAATGAAAAGAAAAATAAATGCATAATGTTTTTATAAAATTATATAGGTTGTATTATTTGTGCTAATAATGTAGGTATTAGAGAGTCACTTTCACCAAGGAGCAATATTAAACCAATTGTTAGTACACTTCCTCATGAATTATTGTAAAAGTATATTTTTACGGTATCAAAAAGCCCATATAAAATAATCATTTCAATAATACTGAGGAATTTTACTTAAAACTGGTGTAATTATTAGTGAAATAATCTTTTTAAAATTAATTTCAAACAGCGCGCGTTACGCATTAGTACCGCCACCAAAGTCAGATGGCACTTTCATCAGCAACCACGAAAAGTGGCCTATAGTCGGGACCACTGTGGGAAGGCAGTTTTGCAAGGTACTTGGCATTTAAAACTTCACTTACGTTAAGAAATGTTCCCGTGCGTTGAAAGAAGACAACCGCTTTTACGCTGGTCTTAGCAAAGAATTTATACACGTCAGCTCCAAACAGGCAACATACAAAACGAAAAGCGGATTATCTTTTGTTACGTACATTGCTTTAAGATTGGGTAGAAATAAAACAGAGTTCCTCAAACTTTATAAATCCATACCTACCTCATAGCCATTTTGTTGTTTGTTTTAATTAATTTAATTATACATATTGTAGTACTAAAATTAGTTTTAATACGAAATGCATTAATTCCAGACTATAACAATTCCAAAGAAAAATTCTAGTAACAGATTATAGTTTTTATATTAAAAAATCCGAATTTTAATTTCAGAATTATAC
>JABXWE010001784.1:0-21040 GCA_014611495.1 Limonius californicus
CCTCATTGTTCTGTTGACAGCTCTGTGCAAGACTCATGATCATGTTTACCTCCTAAAGCCTGGGAGAGGAAAAACGGTCCAAAATATTTATTCGTCGCAAAGTTTCAAAGGAACCGAAGTAGTGAAGGATAACATCTTGTTCCTTCACGCAATAAGTGGGTGTGATACGACGTCGGCCTTATTTAACCAAGGAAAGATGAAGTTTTTAACAACATTAGAAAACCATAAAGAGTTACAAGATCATATTCAAGTTTTTAAAAATAAACATGCCACCGCTGATCAAGTTGCCTTTGCCGGTGAGAAATTTCTCCTTGCACTCTATGGATCCAAAGTCACAAATGATATCAATCTTGATAAATATCGATACCAGTGTTTTGTGAAGTCGGTAACAAAAAGTAAATTTAATTTGGCATCCTTACCACCGACAAGCGCAGCTGCACGACAGCATTCATTGAGAACATACTATCAGGTTCAACTATGGCTTGGCTGTCCGAAAGTAGTTGAAGAATGGGGTTGGAAGAAAACACAAACTGGCCTCACTCCAGTAACTACTTTAAAAGATCCTGCTTCCAAAGCACTACTTGCTTTTTTATCTTGTAAGTGCAAGGCGGCTTGTGGTAGAGCCTGCGGATGCAGGAAAGCAGGATTGAGATGTTCAATGATTTGCGGTGTCTGCAATGGAAAGTCTTGTGAAAATATCAGCCAAGTGACACTGGACGAATCCGATGAAGAAGACCTCCATTCGCTGCTTGATGATTCTTTATCGACTGCAGAAGGAGAATCCGACGAGTTGAAGGAAATTGACATCGATTCTGAAGCTGAGGTAATCATTTTCCCCGTTGAAGATATGGAAATCAACGAGCCAGGTCCGTCTGGCCTTTGCCAAAGATAATTTTAGTACCTAAGTGGATTAGGCCTACAGGGGAAACCACGTTAAAAAAACGCGCCGTCTACTTTACCACTTGGGTGGTGTGGAAACAAGTACAGCATTTTAAATCGAAAGTAATTGATCATAAATTATTAACATGGATTAATTAATGAATTAATCGATTAATTGAACAAAAGATATGTCACTGTTTCGTGATAAATATTTATAAAGTCCTAAAATATTAGATTTGGGGACCCCTACTACACATATTATTTCCGAAATTCGCCTCTACAGAAAACTTACGCAAAATTTTTAATTTGGCGAGGGCATTTAAAATTATACGCATATATGGAGATAGTTAGGGGCAGTATAAAAATTAACAGAATATGTTGTCATTCAATCAGTTCTTGAGCGTAAACGGCTCACTTTAGCAAAAATATGCTAAGAACATTTCTTGTAGGAAATTTCTTCCTCTTCAATTTTGCTGTGAACATATTTTTTAGAAAAACGCACAGTTTTGGAGATAAATGAAAAAAACTATTTTTGGGCGCCATCTTGACAAGATGGCGGCGCCGGCGGCATGTCTCGGGTTGTGCATTTTGTGAATTTTAGTTGTAGATCCCCAAACCTATAAACCTACAAAGTTTCAAAACTTCCGGACTTATTTCCAGATAAAAAGCCCCAATGACTGGACTATAATGATATGTCTGTATATGTATAGTCGTCGGATTACTCTTTTAAAATGACGTCATACCTTTTCGTCCTTGGTTTACTTCAGTAACCAAGGATTATAATTTTTTTCAGAACATGTAGTAAAGTTATTTGGAAATTGTTTCTTGCCTTACTTGTTTGAAATTCAAATTTATATTTTAAAAACTATAATGAATACAATTTCAACGTTATTTATTTTAATACTTATAAGCCAAAATAAATAACGTTGCAATTGTGGTTATTATTATTTCTAAAATATAAGTAAAATTGTCAATATTACAATTTACTTTCGGCTTAGACCGCGTCGCCATTTGGGAACTACACCCAGCATTATCAGGTAAGCGCCGACCTGCTTATCTACCTTTACAAGCAATTTCTCTAGAAGTTTGAGCAATATTTGTTCGTAGGCCCTGCTTGCCTAAACAGGGCCGTGTGCTTATATTATTTAAACCTTCGGGCGGACAAGGATTTGATCTTAATGTATTTTGTTTGCCAGGACAATAATACTTAATCAGCTTATGCCTGTTAGCTGTTTATGAACGCATACGAACTAACGTTTCGCAAGACATTGCAGCTCGCATCTTCAGAGTGAATAGAACACCGAATTCAAATTCGGGAAGCGTAGGTATTTAAACCTCTTTGAGCCAGTCGGGCAGAACGACGGAGTTCTGGTTGGCTGTCACCGTTGGGCAAAGACGGATCCGGTGGAGCGTGATCGTGAGATCCAGGTCGGTCCTTACCTAATAATGCTGGGTAAAGTACACAAAGGACGATGCGGTCTCAGTCGAAAGTAAATCGTAATATTGACAGTTTGAGAAACCGCGAAAGCCTCAAAGAATATAGAAGTAAAATTTTTTTTAATATACTTCCGCCAAAGTCACATAAATGCATATCCGTCTTGACATCATTTTAAATATTTGAATTTTTTGAGCCCACGAACCAGGACAATTATGGAGAACAGTAAGGGCTACTGTTCTACATAATTTTTCTGTTTCGTGCTTATTACCTACATCGTTAATATATTGTTGCTGCTTGTTTAAATTCCATGTTTAATATCTACAATGCTGCGTTCTAAAATATCGGGATATAATGAACACTAACAAGTGTTGATTTCGAATGTTTTGAATTTTTTTTTAATAGGCGATGGAAAGATTACTTAGATAGGAAGAATACATTTCACCTATAAATGCTATTTATTGCACTTCGTTGACTTTGAGAGACTTTATAATATTATAAGTTGAAGAAGAATGGTATCAAAAGAGATAATGTTTATGAACAAAATATGTCGCAGAAAATTGTAGCGGTAGAAACCCCTATATTGACGAACTCCACAGGAGCTGTAGTGTGACCAATTGGAATGCCAATGGCCTTAAAGCACAAAGATCTAATTTTATAGAATTTCTGATGCGTCATAAGGTAGATGTAGCATGTTTAACTGAGACTCACTTAAATAGTACAGAACTTTTTAGACCCCCTGGGTAACTTATGTCGCAATGATAGGGACGCAGTAATAGCATCCGGAGGAGTGGCGATTATAATTAAAAAGAAAATCAACCGCCACTTCTTTCACCCAAATGAACTAGCAAACATATAAAGTATTGCCATAAAAATAATCATGGCGAACAACAGCCCATTAATATTAATATCAGAATATAAACCACAAAACAAAAAACTGTTCAAACAAGAAATACGTAAACTATTTTATAGTGATAACCCAACCTTACTGCTAGGAGATCTAAATGCCAAAAATATTCTTTGGGGCTGTAGAGTCAATAATTCGGAATAAAATTGGATAACATTATAGCTCAACAACGTATACTTATATCAGCGCCAATGAAGTTCACTTATCACCCTTATAGAGCTGACCACCAACCAGATATCCTGGATGTTGCGTTACACAAGAAGTTTTGCAGTCCTATTCATCAAGTAGTAATAACTGAGTTGGATTCAGATCACCTACCCATCGTCATGTCGTTCAACAATAATCCACATGCAGCACCACCACTTCCTAAACTGGCTGACGGATAAACAGACTGAGAGTTATTTCAAACTCTACTTGACCAAAAACTGGTATGGCCAGGGGCAATTCTAACAACTCAAGATGTAGAAGAAGCAGTAAGTCAATATACGTCGCCGATAAAAGCAAGTGTAGAGGAATTCACAACTCCTCGGAGACAGAAAAATACTGGAACACAGTCTAACGCCAGATGAATTGCTCTAGCTGACAAAGTTTAAGAGCAGGTATAGAAGAGAATGGCAACGAACTCGTTTACCCTATTTGAAAATCATGTACAACCAATTATACCACAGGGTCAAAAATGAATTGCACACCTTAAGAATACAGAGATACAACAAACATCTAGAAGAAGTGCAACCCCGCGATCCCACTGTGTGGTTAGCAACCAAACGATTGTTGAATCAACAAAATGTCATCTACCCCCTAATAGCTAATAATACTAGTTCCTCATCTGAGAGGGAAAAAGCTAACTTAGTGGCAACACATCTAGAACGCAGCTTTAACCCAAATAGGCAAGAAAATAAGCAAAACTTATTGAACGAGGTTGGAAACGCCATCGAAAATCTTCACATCAACCACTTGCAGAAATTGCACCAATTCACACCAGGAGCTTAAAACATACATTCAACTTATTACCAAAAAGAAAATTGCCTGACAGAAAAGGCAGTGGCGTATTTAACATTAATATTCAATGCATGCTTAAGAATAGGTCACGTTCCGCTGCAATGGAGAACTGTGCATATAATATCAATACATAAACCTGGAAAAAGTAATAATGATCCAGATAGTTCTAGGCCTTTCAGTTTATTATCAATTCTATCAAAACTCTTAGAAAAGGTGATCCACACAAGATTACAGCAGGCCCTAACAGAACAGGATGTACTTCCGTCTCATCAATTCGGGTTCAGGCAAAACCACTCAACAACCCACCAACTTCTTAGAATCACTGAATTTGTTGAAAAGGGGTACGCGGAAAAAATACACAGCCATTGTATGTATGGACTTGCAAAAAGAATTTGATAATGTATGACAGGAAGGGCTTCTTTACAAACTAATAAACATAAATATACCTACATCATTATTTCCATGCTTATAAAAAGGTGTGTGCCTGTCACCTTTTTTGTATCTTATTAAAATATACGTGGTATCTAATATTATACTTCTCGCACTTCAAGTCCCCTAACATAATTCATTCTTATTTACTTGTTGAGGAGTAGCCTGAAGTAAGCCTCACAAAACACTCTGTATAACCATGGAGTTTGACGTACGCTTTCACGTCCAAGGCCTGCTATAATTTATTTTTTCCGATCGTTTTTATATGGTTTCAAAATTCACAAAAGCATTTGCTGTATGCGTAGCAATAAATACTAATAGTTACCAAATTTGGCTCATAGTATAGTTTTTATACACAAAACAACGGCAGTGATAGTAATTTATTATTTGCCTGTTTTACAACAGATAACAGCACTTTATATAGAAAAAACAAGAACGGAAGGATTCCAAAGCATACTGGCAGAATAAATATACCTGCTTATGACAGCGTTTTCCAAATTGCAGGCCACGCTCCTTGGGAGGGGGGTATATTTCTGGAACGGAAGACAAATCAAATAATAAAAGCAAAAAATAGTAGCAGAAAATAGTGCCTATTTAGTTCGTGCAAAATAATAGAACTTTAAAGTGTATGTTCTACACATTTCTTTAATAATAAATACATCGAAGTCTATTATGAAACCAAGTACAAAGTTCCACCAAAACTCGTGGGCTTTTAACGGGACACCCAACACATTTTTATATTTTTCAACGGGTTGCTAATACACTTTTATGGAGCCTAAATCCAGTTGTTTCTGCTTTATGCAATGTTTGAAACAGTTATTTATAAGTGCTAAAAGTGACATTTTATTTTGTGAGAAGGGAAGTTTGGGACACGACGCCGAAGGCGGGTGTCCCATCCCTTCGAAGAAAATAAAATCACTTTTAGCACATATATCAAACACTATTTTTTCTACAAACACCATTAAAAGTACAAATCAGTGCATTTCTTACGTTATTAAATTTCTAAAATATCGTTTTGAAACCCAATTATTCATGAAGTTTATTGTTGCTAAGGTAATAAAAATTCAATCATTTGTTGACAAGTAACTTCAAATCTCGTGACAGTGCCGAAGAAAATTTTTGTTTGCAAGTAAAACACTATCCACTTCAGATTACTTATTCTAACTGCAGTTTTTCTAACTTCTCTAACTGAGCAAAGAAAACTGGTATACAAGCCACCCCGAAGGAATGCCTAGGCGATACCAGGGTGGCCTCTACTAAACCAGGGAGGGGTTTTAGTGGGTAAGAATCCCACAGTCCCCTGCGGAATCGAGATCATCCCGCAAGGACCCTTTTGAAGGTTTCCCCTCCACCCAAAAAAAAAAAAAGTTTCTCTAACTGTAGGTACATTTAATTAAGTAAATAAAAATTCCTTTGATTTAAAATTTCTTAATTTTTTTATAATATCGCACCAGTGTTAATAGTAAATCACGTCATTTACTTTTAGCACTAGTGCTAAAAGTAAATTACTTTTAGCACCATTGCCATAAAATTACATTTTAGACACTGACAGCATACGTTAAAAATTAAACTTTTACTGACGTTTGTAGAAAAACATATTTAAAACAAAATTCATAGCAGACTTTAATATTTTATATTTGCTTCTAATTTGCTAAATTTATTGGGCCTTAAACTTGAAACAGAAGTCGATGTACTGTACAGGGCGATCGCTATTCGTAAAACTCTGATTTTTAAAATTAAGAATATAGTATTATTTTCAATTTGTTCGTTTACTAATTTAGCTTTTGTTTGATATACATGTATAATGTTAAATATCCAAAATAAATAATTCGTAGAGTAATTTGTAAAGGAAAAGATTTCTAAATATCCATATAGTTTATCAACAATTACTCACTTGCAAATATATTGTATATGTAAAATGTGTTTAGACGATTTTTAGTCTGCAGTGTAATAGATTCAATAAAAAATCATCTTAAGAATCGTTTTTACGTTAATACAATCAATTTATAAGAGGGATGTAGCGGCTTCTAATACTAATTTATACGATGCGATCAAATAAAACTCAATTGCGGTCGCCTGTAGAATAAAAACTAGGCGTTTTTGATTAGTTCCAAATCTGCGAAGACCCATCACTAACAGGCGGTATGCGTGACGCTGTAAACGTTAGTTGCATAATCGAAACCACTCGAATTTTCAGCTAAAGATAGACGCGATTAAACTCTTGTGTATCACACCGTATATTCGGATATAAATATGTTGTGTTTTAAAATAAAAGCTTTTATAATATCTGAACTTTGTTCAAATAGCTACCAAGAAATAAAAAAGCAGATTATAAACAGTGTGACTTAAATAAAAATAATCAGTTTGCTTCTCATAGTTAACCGCTAGTCATAATTTTGTTGATCAAGCTGTATAATAAAGTTAAACTGGATGGACATAAGGATCTTACTGAATAAATAAATAAAGAACCAAGAGCTAAATCTTTAAATTAAATTTTATTTACTAGAAAGTACTTATTTATTTTTACCGTGAATATTGGTTCAACATTTTTTACTTTTTTATTTTTTAATTTCCTCCATATGCATACCAAGAAGTTATGAATAATAAATACAATAGTGCGGCGTATTGATGGGCTTTGCCTACGGGCTCACTTCACGTATATATTCAAATGCCGGCAACTTCTGTTGGTTTTCTGATAGACCACGAGGTATAACTAGAATTGACTAAACTTTAGGCGAGTTTCCCACATTGCAAGAAAGTTTATTCGAGTATTTTGTTTCGCAGAACCTTAGTTTTCAATCCAACAAATGTTGAATGTAAACATAATCTTATGTATTAATCATTAAATATAAAGTCAAAGTAACCTTATTGTCGCTTGCAGTCTTAATGTTTCCATCGTGAACACCGGCACTTTCTTCTGTCACGTGCTTCTTCGCAGCGCTAAGGTAAAATCACGAGCGACCTACAACTTAATTTTGAACTCAACCAATCAATTATCAAGGAAAGTTTAGACCGATTCAAGAAATTGTAAGTAGTGAAACTTCGGTGCGGAAGGTCGGGAGTTCAAATCCTAGATTCGATGTCTGGAAGGGGCCTACCCAGTCGCTTTAAATAACTGGGCATTTGCGTTCAAATGAAAAATTAATAATAATGCGGTTGTTTACTGCATAGTGCTCACCACGTGTCATGAATTCGGCAAGCGACAACCGAGGAAAGCAAGGATACGGCAGATTTTACCTTCCTAGTAGCAAGCGAAGTCCCTTCATGTGGTATAGAGCCACACAAAAAAAAGGTGTCAAAATTGTGTTCTTAATGAAGCGGTCTCCATGTGAAGTAATGGAGGTATGAACACATCTTACCTTGCACTGGTCAACTCTTTCAAATATCCTGGTTGTTTTATGAATATCTTGGCAAACGTCTAAACCAGCGGTTCTCAAACTTTCGTATTTTGCCTCCCGTCCCCTTTTTTACCTTGAATAATTCTGTGACACTGCATAATACAAATAGATGAGAATAACCCATTACACAGGAACTTGTTTAACTCGATTTGACAATATTGGCTACGATGCACATGTGGCGCAGTCGCGGCGCATTATCACTTGATCTACTGTTACCCGAATGTTCGCGGCAGATACCGATTGAAAATACGCGACTATAAAAGCAGCGGCAGCGCGTCAGTTGTTAGTTGTATCGTTGTGACTGTGTTACATAAGAGAGTTTGTCAGTTTGTTACGGGCCAAACGAGCTTTTTCGTAGACCCGCAACAGCAAAGATGGAAGAAGGCCTTCGGTTTAGCTCAGAGGAGTAGGGGTGGTTCACTAAAAACGCTTACGGGAGGGAAATCGTACCTAGTTGTGTATAGAGTAGGTCAAAATTAGCGGGCGCCACCTTCCAAATCGCAACTGATTGCAGGTTCTCTTGAAAGGGCGAGAAGCCAGCAGCTTACGGGAATTGGACTCACCTTGATTGTGCCTCCTCCTGTATATAAAGCTTGTAAAGTTTATGTACACAATACAATAAAAATACACAGAAGTAAAATATATGGTGAATTTTAGACAAATATAATTCTACTATTTGAAATTGGTGACACAACACAAAAACAAAAATTAGATTCAAAATGGTATCTACGGCTTAATACAAGGGTAGTTGGAATGGTCAAATAAGAAAACGGCTGGCCGCCAGTGGCTTGCAGTAGTTTTTTAGAACAGATCTACGCAGCCAGTGGCGTCTGAATTTACAAAAAAATACGAATTGATTGCACTCTACAGTTACCAAAAAAAAGAAAATGACAACTGGCGACTGAAGGTCGCTTTACGTCGCATCAATAAAAAAAGGTTCAGCACTGGAAACTTGAAAATGAAACCCGAAACAAGTTTTCACAACACAATTAACAATTTGTTTTACCTTGATTTTCTTCGGTAGGGAGTAGAATGAGTCACAACTGGGGCTTTCCCAAGATCTTCGGGAAGCATGAAATTCGCACGCACGCTACTGAAGGCTGGAATCGCTATTGCACCAGCAACCGCAAAGACGTTCTTCGGGAAAACGGGAAATTACGAAACGAAATATTCGCTGCACAAACTTCCTAGTTTGTCGCGAATCTCAACATGCAGTAGCAGAAATATTTCATCATATCGCGAAATATGGTGCAAGAATTCTAGAACAATTTAACACGTAGGACTCCCTTCAAGGGCAGGTCATTCCCAGAAAACGTCCACGGCCAAGCGCCCAGACCAAACATTAATCGGCATTTCTCCACGATAACAAAAAAAGTCCACTAAAACTGTATTCGGGAAATAATTAGATAGTAATCGCCTACGGAGCGGCAATCAAAAGGAGACTTCAGTTCAGATGAAGTGGTAAAATCAAACAAACATAACAAATTGGAGTTCAAACGCTGAAAAAGATTATTATATATTTACGTACACGTCCAGTAAATATGGATAGATTTTTAATTGGAGGCAAACGTAACCTTAAAGATGAAGAAGCTTCTACTTCATCAGAAAAGCCCAAAACCAGTGCTAATCCTGTTATAACATCAAAAACACGAAAATATGACCAAGGATACTTCAACTTCGGTTTTACATTGAAATAAGTGGTGAGGAAAAACCTCAATGTGTCATTTGCCTCAAAATTTTGGTTTCAGATAGCACATCACCCAATAAATTGAAGAGGCATTTAGAAACTCTGCACATAGAATATGTAGATAATCCGCGTGATTTTTTTACGAGTAAACTTAGATCTTGCGGGAAGCAGAAGACAAATTTTCACGAAGCTCTTACAGTAAATGACAACGCATTATTGGTATCATACAAAGTGGCTTATAAAATAGCCAAATGCAAGAAACCATATACTATTGCAGAGCAACTAATTTTACCAGGTGCCATAGACATGGAGGAAACAATGTTTGGTGAAAACTATGCTAAACAATTCAAGAATATTCCTCTGTCAAACGATTCAATTTGCCGAAGAATTAACGATATATCTGATATATTCAGCAACAGCTTGAATCTGAGCTAGTTGGACAATTGTTTGCCATATAACTTGATGAAGCAATAGACAGCAGTGACGATTCTCATTTGATTTGCTATATCAGATTCTGCAAAGGAGCTGCAATAGTTGAAGACTTACTATTTTGCCTATAGAAGCAAGACCAACCGCTGTCGAGTTGTTCAGAATTACAAATTGTGCTATTGTAAGAGCAAACTTGCAGTGAACATATTGTATTGGAATTTGCACCGATGGAGCTCAAGCCATGTCTGGTAGATATAACATTTTACAAGCACTTGTGAAGAAGGAATCTCCAGAAGTAGTCTGAACACACTGCATGATTCATCGGGAAGCTTTAGCATCAAAATGTCTAAGTCCTGGGCAAAATATTGTCTTGATAGTAGTTATTAATGTAGTTAATTATATAAAAACTAGACCTCTAAAATCAAGGATTTTCGCTGTTCTTTGTGAAGATATGGGAGCTGAATATATATCATTGTTGTTTTATTCTTCATTCAGATGGTTATCACGCGATAAGGTGTTCAAGCGTGTCTACATAATGAGAAATGAAATAGCGATATTTTTTTAATAGATGAGGATCATAAGAACTCTACGGCAATTTATTTCTAATGCAGCTCTTCTACTTAGTAGACATATACGAAAACATTAATTCACCTAATCTTCAACTTCCGGGAAATAATACAAATATATTTGATTTAAGTGAAAGGGTTAATGCTTTTTGTAAGAGAATACAGTTATGGAATAATAAATTAGAAAACAATTTCTTTGAGATGTTTTTCACAATGTGCGAATTTATCCTGAGTTATCCGCCGGAAGAGAATCACAAGAAGTTATTGCTAAAGACAGTGGAGGAGAAAACATGAGCACTACTTTCAGCAAATACTTTTTCGCGGAAGAAAATATTAAATTGGGTGACTCGAGTTGGATAATAAATCCATTTGGAAGTATACCTATCGGCCTATCTCAGCAAGAAGAAGAACAACTGATAGATCTTTCTTCAAGTATTGTAAACAAATCATATTTAGATATTAAGTCATTAACAAATTGCTGGAGTGAACTGTCTTGTAACTATTCTCTTATTACAGCAAAAGCGTTTCGGATACTATTACCTTTTCCTACTTCTTACCTATGCGCTGTAGCTGCTTTCAAGTCTAAATATAGAAACTAACTTAAAATAGAAAAGGAGCGCAGAGTGTCTATCTCGATTATCAAACTTAACCTGGACAGGTTGTGTACTGTAAAGCAGGCACATATTAGTCATTAGATCTATGCCTTAGAAATGTTTTTTTTTTCATTTTAGATATTAATGCTCCCGTTGTGATAAAAATATAAAAAATTAATTCTGATCCCCCCCCCCTGTACAGATTCGGCGCTCGTCAAGGGAGCGCGCCCCACAGTTTGAAAACCGCTGGTCTAAAATTACTCTCGCTTTTTTTACAATCCTAGTGAAATAGACTAAAAGTTATTCATAAACATGTATAAGGTTTGAGGGTACCAATTGTCAAAATAGACGATCGTAATGATTACAGCAATTATAGACGGATAAAGGTCTTAAGCACATACAATAAAATATTCGCATACACACTGCCAGGAAGCTTCAATAAGAAAATGAACAGTATTCTTTCAGAATATCATCATTTATAAAAGGACAATCCTGCTCTGACTGATTTTTGCTATGAATCATGTAATATGTAATCAATAAATATATAAACTTCACAGGCTATAAGAAGGCTTTCGACAGAGTAAATGGGAACAAACTTTGGGCAACAAAAATAAGTATTATACAATGCTTCGTTAATCCTATTCAAATTCTGTAAACATATAAATTCATCAAAATACAAAATAAAACTGCAAACAACAATTACGTGGAGAAACGAAAAAAGCGTCCACGAACTTTTCAACATTTACATTGACGATGTTGTTCATGAAAGGCAAACAACATTAAATAAAAGTTATCATATTACTAATTCTATACAAAAACGCGGTATTATTTGCGGATAACCAGGCGATGATGGTGTCTGATTAAAAAGATAACCTGCAAATGATGATTTACAAATCTATCAGAACTGCTAGGTTGTACATTGTACAACCTTGAAATTTCTATAGTATAAACTAACATAAATGCATTCAGAAGCCCGGATTTTCTTACGGCAAACATAAGTAAAACTAAAAATATAAAACAGATCAAACACTCCAAGTACGGGTATAAAGAGGAGGATGCCAAAAACAAGTTTATGCATGCAGTTACATGTGCGGAACCATTACAAGCAACTCTAAATTAGTATTAGCCCACAACGTTCCATAGTTGGGCAAGGGCCTCCCCCATAAGGGGGGTTTGTTGATCTACTCTCCCATAGTGATTAATCCTTTAATCCTCGTGGGAGAGAGGCGCCGCGTTAACGCAATCTTCGGGTCACCCATCCAACTATTGACCGGAGACCGCTAAATCTAAATTTCTAAGAACTGTTTCCCGCTACACGCTCTTAGACAGGAAACAAAATGAAGATATATGGTAAGAGCTGAATATTTTTAACTAATAGAAAAAAAGAAACTCTTATCTCAGAGTTTATAATACAAATTTTGGTAACTGCTGTAAAACCTGGAAATTTCATGCTTTTTAATTGATCAAAACGAAGAATACAAGGTAATAAACATGAACTAATAAAATATGGATGCAACAAATAAATGAATTAAATTTTATCAAACTATCTAAGTCTTTTCTTATAAAACGTTAAATAAGTTTAACAATGAAATGACAAAATCACATGAAATAAATAGTAAGTTCCAATCTGACTATCGTCAATCTTATTTCCTTCTAGTGTTGGTAAATTCACAAGCAGATATTTAGGATGGTACACCTGTGTCCAGGTGATTCAAAACTGTCCACCACTTGTTGCTTTTTCTAAGTTTGTCGCAGAAAAACTGTGGACTGGGTATCTTCGCATTCGTAAAATCGTTTCACAAGGTAATCAACCCAAATATTATTTATTGATTATTACTTCAGATGTTCAATTACACCAATAAACTCATAAATTCGTTGCTCCTCTGTATTTTCTTTTAAATTGATAACTTCAAACTTGCTTCACTTTTCAAATTGTTGTTGATTCCATGTTATTCATTAGTTTAATTTATTATACATATAAATTAAATTCGATTGGAATTCCAGTTGCAATTCCAGAATATGATGCGAATATCTCCCAAATAATCTTTGTTGAACTTGTAGAAGATTCCTAACCTTCAAATTTGTTGACGTCACAAACGTCAAACGCAACACAAAACAAAACACGTTGCAAAACAAAAGAAATCTACTGACGCTACTCCGCCCCAAATTCTTGAGTTTCGGCTAATTTACCTAATATTATCCAATTTTCACTCAGATGAGTAACAATAACGCTGATATGTACTATAATACTTAATGACACAGTTTTATTCAAACAGGATTCTTATATACACACGAAATTACAATTTTTATTCGGCTCGTCAGACGAACGTCTGGTCACGTTGAATTTTAAATGGCATCTCTCTGTTGTTTCTCCCTTAGTCTTCATTTTTTTTCAACAAGTAACCATAGCAACATACAAACTAACATGAGTACATTTTACAGAAAACATATGACTTCTTTAACCGATGGGAAAGCAGAACGAAATCAACTGTAATCAAGAAAATCTTAAATATTCAAATAAATTTTTGAAAATATTTTTGACATCACAACTGAAATTATAGCTATATTTCTAGTTTACAAAGGAATGCTTTGACACTTCACACGACCTATCAATTATTTTTTATAACATAGTTTATATGTATTTCAAACATAAATCACCTTAAATTGATAATATTGCAATTAATGATTGTCAAAATCAAATTAAAATGTTCTTCAAACCTATACGCAACTATTACTCACAAAAAAACATACAATTGAAAGTTCCAGTTTCCTCAAACAATACATGTTAGTTGACAGTTGTCGAACATAATACACAAATCTCATATTATTTGTTTTCCAGCTGAAAAACACAGTCAAATTTGATTACTACTTCAAATACCTTCACACAATTTTGGAACAACGAACAAGCAACATGACACAGAAAATCAAAGGCGTCACCAATTCAACCCCAACAAAATCAACGGAGATGACAAACACTAATTGAAGATGACCTGTACTTCGTTTCTACAACTTATTTTTCAGGTTTAAAGGATACAATAGCTTTAAATAAATTATGGTCCCCGCAGGCCCTAAGTTAAATACCTACGTACACATATGGTTTGTGATAATATGTAGTTGAGGAATGAAAAGAGAAACATGATGGGGTTAACAGTCATTTATTTCTGATAATTCAGTAAGTTCGAAGGGCCAATGAATATGATATTCTGATTTGCATATTGGTTTGATATCTTTCTCTCGTATGTTTTTTAGTTCGGGTAATATTAGATTAACAGTAGCAAGTTATGTGGTTAAATTTGGAGTAGTCGCTATTCCTGTTTCCCGACTAGCAATGCATCCCTTTAGGATGCCCTTCAAACACCACAAGTGTTATACCGCCAGAGTCGCTCTTGGCTGTTCCCTTAGCACGAGGCGCAGGTTTTCTCCACTACTGACAGGAGAATATCATGAGCCAGTCATTTGGACAAGAGAGCAGGATTCATGAAAAAGTTTACGTTTAAACACAAACTTAAAAGGCTTAACACGCGCCCCTTGATTTAATTAATTCTAATCAAACCTATCTGCTAACCAAAACCACGAAATCGTCCAAACCCAAAGTTCAGACAGAACTCACGCATCATTCTGCCTTGATATACCGAACTATATTTAACAACAAATCACTCTCCTCTATTTTGTTTTACTATAGCAATCCCGGAATATCTGATTCACAAATTTACTATTTATGTTAGTACACGCCCGAAATTCAGAGGGACAGTGTAAAGGATATATGTTTACAGCTGCCACCTATGACAAACGCCAATGATCTATTAAAGCATGTCCGTTCCCTCTATTCAGTCCTGTCCATTTTCACTTATTTTGTATGGTCAGTCAATCTCATTCTCAACATAACCTATATTTGTTTCCAGACATACTCTACGAAAATACGTACAGTGCTTATAACAAAATATTACTAGCAAAACGTATTAGGATGCAAACGTAAAGCAAACGAGATCTTGCTTCAAGTTGTCTCACAATCGTCCAAACTGAAAGTTTTCCTCAAACCAAGACCCTAAGGCAGGATCACCACAATATACGCTGTTGCATCATGTTTGGCCGTTTACTGCAATTTGTATGCCATAGTTTTTTATATTACAATTCCACTTCTTCTAGATCCCATCTGTTCCTACCCCATTTTTCCTAGTATTTCTTCTTTCCTTCTGTTTGTCTTTGGAAACACCATCTCCGAGTTTTCTTTGGCAATCGGTCTTCAGCAATTTGTCTCATACACTCATACAAGGAAACTTGTATCTGTTAATGTTGTTTCTACATTTATCACTTCTCTAATTCCTTTAGGTCTCATATGATCTTACCTTATTAATCAACATCATCTTCGTCAGTAGCTATTCTGGACTGCACTAATTCGGTTCTGCATACTATTACTTTGTGTCCAAACTTCTGAGCCATATGTGGTTGTACTACTGTTTTTAGTATCCTTGTCTGCAGAATGGCCCTGGAAATTCTACGCTTCCCGGAAGTTCCACGTGCAAGATTATGTTCTAGAATTCTTCCACCATATTTCGTCATGGTGAAATCTTTCAGCTGTTGAAGATTCGCTTTGCGTGTTCTCGTGAGTCGGCTTAACATCTCCTTTCGACCCGGTTGCTTGCGACGATCTCAACGCCGAAACCAAGTACTGCAGAGGCGGCTTGGGTTTTTGATGGGTGTTCATCGCGTGAATTTTCGTATCGCTGTTATCACCGTGGAGTGAACAGAACCATCGACAAGTGTTAGATTTAAGAAACACGCTGGATTTTAACCCTTGGAAGGCAATTCATTTGCTGATCCCCTTTGGCGGATTAATATCGAACCCCTTTCCGGACCCTCCGCTGCTGCGACAAACGCGTTGGGAGTTGTGCAGCGAATATTTCGTTCCTGAATTTCCCGTTATTCGAAGAAAGTCTTGAGCCGTAACGTTGTCACCATCGTGATCCAGCCTTCAGGGGCGTGCCTGCGATTTCTGTTTTCTTATTCAGGATCTAAAACACTTCAGATTGCATTTCTCTCCACTCCCCATTTTAAGAAAACTATGGTAAAAATTATTATTGTTAAAACTTGTTCCAAGATTCATTTGACTGGTTTAAAGTGCTGAACCCTTTTTTATGCAACGCAAAGCGAACTTCAGTCGCCAATTGTTATTAGTTATTACACGTAAAGTTTAATTCATTTCTGTGAACTCAAACGTCGCTGGCTGCGCAGAACGATTCATTAAAGTAAATATCACAAGCCAGGGGCGGCGAGGTCTTTAGTTTGAACGTTCCAACTACCCTTGTGTTACACCACAATTATTACCGTTTTGGTTGTATTTCTTTGTACTATACGTGTTAAACAATTTCAAGCAATAGAATTATATTTGTCTTAAAATTCACCGTATCTTTTATTTTTGTGTATTTTATTGTGCATGAACTTTGTAAGCTTTATATACAGGAAGAGGCACAATAAAGGTGAGTTCGATTCTCGTAAGCTACTGGCTGCTCGGTCTTCCAGGAGAATCTGTAATCAGCTGTGATTTGGAAGGTGGCGCCCGCTAATTTTGCTCTACTCTGTACACAACTACGGTCGATTTCCCTTCCTTAAGCGTTTCTCGTGAATCACACCTACTCCTCTGAGCTAAACCGAAGGCACTTCAATCTTTCCTGTTGCGGGTCGACGAAAAAGCTCGTTTGGCCTGTAACACGATCTGTAAAAATACTATGCAATACTAAATTGTGAACAAACTATACTGAGCTGTCTTCATACAGCACATATTGATGGGTTGTTCGTCCTTTGAAGTGAACTAGAGCTGCCCTAAATCGCACATATTCCTCACATCACTAATTGTTTAAAATGCATTTTGCACCACCTCAAATGTGACAGTTTGGATGATTCACTACAGAAACAATTAGAGGAATACAAATCATTGCGGGCATACAGGATGTTCCATTAAAATAATAAGTGGAGGAAGCAATTGGTGTAAGGTACAAATATAAATAGAATGCAGAGTATTCCAGTTTAAAAGGAGAGACATATCAGAAAAATAAAACAATGTATAGTAAAAACACTTATATAGAAATTTATCTCGACAACAAAATTTTATTACGTACACATCTCACATATACACACAGCTTATTTAAGTCTTTTTATAAAAGAAAATAAATAAATATGAACATGGGAAAAGATGTTTGTCTTCACGCAAACAAAAGCATTTAAATTTATTTAGAGGTTTGCACTATTTGCTTAGCACAATTTGCGAACAAATATCCACTTAAATAGCTATTCAAAATCGGTATTTCTTTTTCACTTCAACTTCCTCGGTTTATAGCTTTTGCAACAAAATTTAATTATAAAAAAATATTAGAAGCGTGTTTCCTTTGACTAAGCAACAAGGTCAAATCCATTTCTATACGAACAAATTTGCATTCGCGAAACCCCTCCTTCAAGTAATCTTTTCTCAGAAAAACTAAGGTGCTTCTAACATACATCTTCCTCAAATTCCTTTTTAACAGAATGTAAAACAGCAATGTCGGGTTAGATGAGATTAAAAATCTAGAGCTATTTCCAAAAACGTCTTGTGCTAAATTGACGCGATTAAGTTTTTGTTGGAAGATTTGGAGGTTTCGCGCCATTGTTACGTATTACAAATGAATCGTTTGCAAATGGAGGACAATTCTACGAGCGACATCATCTTTAAGAATTTAATTAAACATTAGTATAAATTTGAAGCATTAATCTTATTTAAGCCCAGAGTGTATTTTCGACGCTCGGTATTCATTATCTCTTTCGGAAAGATTGGAGAGAAAGTTATTAATTATATTCTTTTAAGCCAAACTAATTCCTCGCTCAGTTTTTCTCTCGCAATCGTATTCTTTCCCATCAAAGCTCATTTACGCGAGGCGCAGTCGCGTCCTTATCGCCTTAATTCAGACGGACGCGTCACGTTCAAACTTCAGTAGCGCCGCGACGCTCTGCCTTTCAGGGTTGTAGCATGGTGGCCCTTGAGTTATTACCTCGCGCGATGTCTGAGGAGATAAATTTTGCATCCGAATCTGCGTCCGCAGTTTATCAGTGCATGCAAATTCTGTAAAATGTAATTTACCGCTAAATGGTCCAGTTCAGAGGTCAGCGAATTTATTATTTAAAAATGTGGGTTACCGTCATTACAAACTTAGTGTAATAATTATCACAACGATGACGAATAATAACAGTGTTTATTGGACGAAATGGTCTTTTTTGCTTTATTTAATTGTCGTTGTTGTAGGTAAGATATTTATAAAACTTTTATTATGGATGTCTCCTAAACATTAACATTTCTTCCTACAAAAAATTACGTCGCTTGCGAAAATTGGAGGGATAAGTGGATTAGATATACTTTACGACCATGCATGTAGGAACAAGGAATTTTTTATGTTTTTACGAGCAACCACTACCCAACCTGCTAATGCAATTTCGTTGAATGTTTAATGCATTCACCGGCAGAGAATGATAAATATTTTATTTTCGTATTAGTGGCCTTTGGGTTACAAGTAACAATAAATTTTGTAGACGTTCATTACTTCAGTTGACTGCGAATAGAGAACGTTTTACTCTGGAAAAAAGCGATACGATAAACTTCTTATGTAATTTTGGTTGGAAATTACATATAGGACTATGTTTTTGAATGTCTGTGTTTACACTCTAAGCTTGGGCTGGATGAATTTTATTAAACTTAATTCTGTAAATATAACGTGTAGTACCAGTTTGAATGGTAATTTTGTACGAACTTTCTCTGGTGAAATTCTAAAACTAAAACGTATATAAAAACATATGTTTCGCTTTCATACAGGTAATATTACAAATGTTTTTACATTTAATTTTTAACCTTAAATATAAACATAAATAGATTAACGGCAAAGAAATACAAAATGTCAGGTATGGAGGCAGATCTATACTTGAAATTCATGATGGACTATTTGACGTAAGGTGATAAAACTGAAACAAAACGTATTCCGTTGGAGGGCGCAACGTAGATCTTGAAGTTTCAAAAGTAATAAAATGGAAAACGTAATAAAAAAGGCAATGAAAACTTCATATCTAGTTACTAACTTAATATCGCGAAATTAAAACTCCTCTTTTACTAGCTTGTAACTGCATATTGGGGTGGGATTTTATTATACATGAGTTCCACGGCAGGAATAATCGCACGTTTTCTTCAGGAAACTCCGATAAAATATGTGCTCTAATAGTCTGGCAGCGGTACTTCGGAAATTGGTTTCTTTTCTTATATAATAACTAGAAAGGGAATCAAGCAGTTTCAGTATTGCGGTAATTTTATCAAAAAATGAAATAAACGGCTGGGGAGGCCGGAACGTTTTTCAAATTTTACACATCCAATTTTTCTTTCTTTCTATTACCCACTACAAGAGGGAACGGTTCGCTTTGTTGCGAACCGAGGAACTTGTTTCTTTTTGTCAAATCTCATCTGGCAATTTTTTAGGCAAACATTGGACACTTTTCCAAGCGCACGGCAACAAAGGAAGAAAGAAAAATCGTAATTGATTGAAGGACAGTTCCTTTAAATGTTGCTGGAATATTTTGACACGTTTCTTTGAAGTAGTTTTGTAGTTTATGTTTATTACAATTCTAAATTAAGTTGCATTTTTTTAGTATAGAATTAGTCGTGTCAGATATTTTTGAAGCAATTAATGAATATTTGTGAACCCGTGGGCTACGCTGCGCGTTGCAGTTTATTTAGCAAATTAAAATTGGCCGCGTCGAGAAGACAATTATGTACAGGAAGCACCTTCCTGCAAGAACAGTTTACAGCTCACCCATTTCCATATTATGAAACATTAAAATATATTTGCAGAAATCGAATTGATACAATAGACATTTTACAGTTTAATGATACTTCCTCTCAGGCTGAAGGCTTATAAGGGGTATACTATGAAAAAATAATTCCATTTTAACTTTACATTGGAAGCTATATGGCTCAAGTCGAAATTTAATTTCCTGTTTCTGTGCTTAGATGTATGAATCAGCATACCCACGAGTTACAAGTAACCAAGGTATTATACGTATTTCTGACAGTACCTTGGTAAAGAAAATTTCTTTGTTAATATCAAAGATTTAACGGAAACAGTTCTGCAGTTGTATCAATTGAAAAGATTTGTACCTACTTAAATAAGAAAGTCTAGAGTGTTCCCATGAACAGATTTTATAAATGAAAGATAATAGTAAATTGTAAAACGTGTTAGATTACTTAAGCAAACTAGAATTCTACAGCTTTATTTCCTGAATTCTTTTAAAAATAGTATACTCGTATTGACAAACGATTTCCGCTGATTCCTTATTTGTGCTTTAGTGTTGAAACATCAGAACGAATTTGTAAAATACATCGTTTAATTGTCGTAAAGTCATTAAACATTAAACTACTAATAGACACAGTCAAACAGAATTCGCTTTGTGTTCCTAATGATTGGTAATTAATGGTTATTGCAGCTAAAGCTAGCATGATTAGGAAATAATTACCAACTACTACAATTCTACTATTAAAGAGCAAAACGGTAATAAATACAATAAAAATAATAATAAATATTTTTTTTTCTAAACCTTGTACTGCAGAAGTATGCACTGAGCTGATTATTATCCCTCAACCTACACTATATTAAAACTAGAGTAAAAAATAGAGAATCGGGGAACCAGTTTGGAACCTACATCTTCCAACAGG
>JABXWE010001785.1:0-34801 GCA_014611495.1 Limonius californicus
CGTTGTCGGGATGACGGTCTGCACCTTGCTGAAAACTGCGTTGACTGCTGGAGTAAACGATGGTTTTTGCTCGGTGTTGAGGGCTGTTGATTCTTCAGTAAAGTGTTGATACACACCACGTTGCTGGAAACCGCTGGGGCACCGGAACAGCGCGTTGGCCACTGGGGTTGACGATGTTCCTTCGCGTAGTGGCTGAAGTATCCCACTTCTGACACCAATTTATGTCGGATACCCGTTGGGACCGACTGATTTGAAAGAGATTTTTCTGACACCAGGGCAGCTTTTAACTATATTGGAGGCTCCGTACTCCTATTTGGTAGTAAGATGCTTTGAACTTATAGCAAAAGCACAGGTAAACTGCCACACAATTAATTAATTGAACTATTGTATAAGTGCAGGTTATACTGCCACACAAAACACTCACTAGAATCCGCTAACTTAGTTTATAAATAAAAATCAGAAGTATAATTACTATCTTTATTTATTACCCAGAAGTACACTGCTTATGGTCAAGTTAGGAACTGAAACTGTAGGATTTCGGGGTTGCTTATATACTGAGTTTTTATCTTAATGGCCAATAAATCTGTCATTAGAAAGGCATAACCTCACATTTATCTAATGATACTAGTTTGTTGTCATGCAACAATATATATAAGTGTGTGTGTGTGTGTGTGTGTGTGTGTGTGTGTGTGCCGATTCTGGCTTGGGTTCCACCACACGCAATTTCCTAATCTGGCTTGCAACCGTGGGCTTTTAATGCTACAAACCTTCTCTGGAATTGTTTTCGTTCACATTTGACGTTAAGCTATAGGCCCCCGTGTTTCTACCTTAGCGCTGAGGAGGAACATGTGGCAGAAAAGAAGCCGATACCCAGCAATAGGACAAAGAGGCTGTCAATGAAAAAAAATATATATAAGTATGTACTATAAACCTTCAGAATATCAGGTATTCATTCTATAAACGTAAAAACATTTTCAGTATCGCCATTGGAATAATATAGGGTCCCAGCCAAAGACACCCCCGTTGTAAAAATAAAGTTGTTTTTACATACACTAACCCTTTGACATTTTATCGAGAACCTTAAATCCCACAGTCTGTACGCCACTGGAATAAGCAGTATTGAGTAGGAACTATTTTGATGGTTATTTTATCGCACAGATACGTAATTTATATAATTGTTGATACATACCGGTTGAAAAGTTCAACTGAGCCACTCATAATATCTCGCTATTTTGTAAACATACATAAATCAGCTTTAAACAACGTAGAAATAATTAGTTCTCCTCTGATTTAGCTATATTCCATACGAATTCATACTTTTGTTTAAAACTGCCAACTAAGAAACTACATTTTGGAATAAAACAAAATAGTTTTGACATAATAAAAACATACAATGACGTACAATTTTAAATCAAACAGAAGAGCCTTTAATTTATTTATAACATTGTAATGTCGAAAGTACAATGTTATGTTTCAAAACTTGGTTGATTTGTTAGTTGCCATCTTAAACGAAACGCACTTTAGATAAAAAAATCATAAAAATAATGTTTAAAAGTGAACGAAATACTTGATAATAATCTCTATTAAAGTTGGTTAGAAACGCATGTCTTCTTTATTTTTGAGTTACCCTACCACAGCATGGAAGTAATGTTGCAACCTTAACACAAAAATTGCTTTACAACCATGCATAACATGCATATTTTGCAAAAATAGGCGTATTACAGATTACTATATTTGAATGTTTCAAAATTCATAAAAGATTTGGCATACAATCTTTCAGTCGTCATAAGGTCGCCACATTTATAACATCCTTCTCAATAGTTTTATTGTTACACCATAATGCTAATGCTTGATGGGTACTGAATACGTAAAACATCATGTTAATGGAATTAACGGTTTTTGAGTCAATGAGACGTGACGTTCGTCTGGTTTTTGCGCGATTGAATTTGAATGTTTGGTAGATTCATTTCGTTACTTTAATTCGTAAATAGCGCATCTTATGCCACCTTTCGGTTATCCCGAGAGTTATTGCTGTTTGTTGTATTTTCATTGGCGGGGCGGGCTAGAATTCTCGGGACGGACTGAACTCATTTTCTAATGCATTTCCAGAAATGATGGGAGTTTTGCGCTAGGTCTGTTTTGGGCATCAGCTCTGGCTGGCTTGTTTTCCTGCTTGAACAAAGGAATTTAGGCTAGTCACTTAAAGCGTGCGGATGTTTTGTGTTTAACGAAAATAGGGTGGGGTTACAATTGCTCTTGTTATTAAGTTCATCATCATCAGCTGCCAGGATTAAACCGTTGTGGTTTGTTCCGGTCTCATATAAATTGCTCACTCCAACGTTTCTTTGGTCGTCCCAGTCTTCTTTTCCCTCGTGGTCGATAAAGTACTAGTTGTTTTGTGATACGACAGTCGTCCATTCTTAATATATGTTCCCTCCAGTTTTGTCTGTATTGGTCAATTTTTGTTGATAAATTAAAAAATTTTAGCTCCTGGCGTATCTCTTCATTTCTCTTATGGTCTAGCAGCGTATATCCAGCTACTTCATCTCAGTAGATTTAATTGCATTTCTTTCTTTTAGGATGAGGGTCCAATTTTCTGATCCATATAATAGCGCTGGGACAGCCATTACCTTATAAAATTTTAATTTTGTATCATTGTTAACTAGCCGTAGATGTCTTCTGATGGTTCCGCATATTTGTCTGAATTTATTTAGTTTATTGTATACATTTTTACTGTTTGTGTATGTGCCGTTAAAGCTCAAATAATTGAAACAGTTTACTTGTTCAATAGTTTCATCGTCTATAATAATTTTCGCTCGTATCGGTTCTTCACCTTTAAACTATGACTTTGGTTTTTTTTGTTGAAATTTCTAAATTGTATTTTTATGACACTTTATTTAATGTGTGTAGCGCATATTGTAGATTATCTTCTGTGGTTACAAAGACTGTTTAGTCGTCAGCAAACAGAATAGTGTCGATTTCGATATTGTTTATTTTAAAGTGTGTTTTTATTTTGTTTTTCCAGTCTTCTACGACTTGGTCTATATATATATGTTAAAAAGCGACGGCGATAGAGGGCATCCTTATCGTACTCCGCAGTTTATTGTTTCGGTTTTTCTTTCCTTCCTTCCGTTTCTTGTGTTGATAGTAATTTTATTTTCTTCATATATGTTTTAAAATACTTTGATGAGATGCTGGGGTATGCCTTTATTTAACATGATTTTCCAAAGTTGATTTCTATTCACTTTATCAAAAGCCTTTTTGTAGTCTATGAAGACTATATAAGTAGGTAGGTAGGTTAAATTCTCTCCTTTTTTCGATCATTTGCGTAACGGTAAAAATGCAGTCTGAGCATGATCTACCTTTTCTAAATCCATGTTGTATTTCCGATAGGATTGTTTCTGTTATTATATTCAACCGTCTTGTCAAAATAGTGGCATATAATTTATAACAAGTATTAAGTAGGCTGATTCCCCTGTAATTGTTACAGTCTTTGCGGTCGCCACGTTTGAATATAGGCGTTGGCTATTTTCCACTTCTCTGGTATACGACCAAAACGCCAGCAATGTGTTTATGAAATCTAGTAGTTGCATGTGTAGGGCGGCCGGAACGTATTTTATAAGCTCTATATTTATTTTGTCTGTACCCGGCGACTTTTTATTTTTAGCGTGGTGCAGAGCTATAATAGGGTCTACATGTTCGTTTATAAATGTTTGTGTAACCTCTTGTTCCTCTGTTTGTTGTGTCCATAGGTTTTTATAATGGGCTAGCCATATTTCTTCACTGATTGTGTTGAGTCTTATGTTGTCCCTTTCATTATTATTGAGATAGCGTAATATTTTATAGGCTTTGTCTTGTCTGCCATGTATGTCGTGTTCAATTTCACTTATATATTTTCTCCAGCTTTCCCGCTTACTTTTTCGTACCTCTCTTCTTACTATTGCGTTTCTGTAATTGTATTCTGCTATATCTTCATCTGATTTTGTATTTAGGTACTTCAGATATGCTTTTTTCTTGTTTTGTGTATGTCGGTCTATCTCCTCATTCCAAATTTTTAGTTCTTTGCTGTTGATCCTCTTAGTTCTTGTTCCTAGAGCTTCTGTAGCGGCTTGAATTATTAGGTGTTTGATCTCTTCCCATTCTTGATTTATGTTTCTGCTGACCACTTTTTGCTGGAGATATGACAGTATTCTATTTTGGTACAGTAATCTGTTACTTTCATCTTGTAGTAGGTGGACTTTAAAGGTTTGCTCTTGAAAATTATTTTTTGCAGGTTGTTTCTTCCATCTAGAGGGTACAGCTATTTTTGATATCAGTAAGAAGTGGTCTGTGTTTATGTCGGGACCTCCATAAACTCTTGTATCTTGCAGAAGGTTTGATAATTTTTTTGTGCACTAATACATAATCAATTATGGATTGTCTACCTCTCGCACTCCCAGTAAATTTGTGAATGTTTTTGTGTGGGTAGTACGTATTCGTTATTCTTAAATTGTTGAAAGTGCTAAATTCAAGTAATTGTTCTCCATTGCTATTTAGGGTTTCTTCTCCATGTGGTCCCATGATATTTTCTATTGGTGTGTTACCTACCAGAGCGTTTAAATCTCCAGCGATAATGATGTCGTTCTTGTTTACTTTATTTAGAGTCGTTTGTAGGGTTTCATAGAATTCCTGTGCATCTCTTATACGGCCTTCTTCAGGGCTATAGGCACCTATTGCAGTTGTATATCCTCTTAGTGTTTTATATCGAATTACGATTAATCTTTCATTTACAAATGTATATTAGTCGATATTGTTTTTCCATTTTTTATTTATGAGGATTGCTACTCCAGCCGCTGCGTGTTGATCAGCAGGAACTCCACTGTATAGTAGTACATAATGCTCTAATTCTATCGAGCCTTGGAATTTTTTCTTCGTTTCTGCAAGTATGGCTACATCTATGTCTTTGTCAATTAATTCTTTTTCTAGTTCTAACTCTTTGTATCTGAGTCCTCTAACGTTCCATACTCCTATTTTGACTATTCCTTCTCGTCCTAATGTTCTATTCCGTTTTCTCGCTGTGTTCGTCATGGTGCAATCCATCCGGCTTTCAAAAATATGAGACTTTTTAGTATTTGGGTTGTCCTCTAAGCATGTTACTGGCATGCTGCAGAGTAAGACATCTGGTGGGGCTGCCACCTTTAGGCTCAATGTCTAGCCTCCTGATGTATTTATTAACCCTCGTCAGGAAGGTTGCCTCTTCCGCTCACACGACCGTTGAGGTCTACACCCACATCCCTGGGTTGGGTCTGGTTCTCTTCCCAGCTAAAGTGCCTCTTCCACCAAGTTTGTCATATCGGAATTCATCTCATCTGCTAAGCTTGCTGTTGGGACTTAACTGCTAGTTTTGGCCAGCCCCGAGTATTTTATTTCCTCGGTACCCGTCATATCTGACGGGTTTTCCCCTATTCGCCACCGGGGGAGGCGCCCGATGGGGGACTAGCAACCCCGCACGGGTGTTATTATGTTATCATACCGTTTTCTCGAAATAAAACTCGATGTTAACGTCGGAACGTCTCTTCCCCCTTCTCTATCCCTTTTCCGGTTTCCCCTCTCTCCCTTCCTTTTCGCTCCCACTCTCATCTGTATTCCCCTTTCCTTCTTCCCCACTCCTCCCTTTGATTGTTTATTCCGTATTCATTATTTTTCTTACTTTTACTACATTATGGTTACTAAAGATCTTCCGTGTCTCTGCTTCCAACTTCATTTTCTGTTGGTTCATTTTCACATTCTCTAGCCTCGTCCTGTTCTCCTCTCTTCGATTCTTCCTTCCAATCTTTGTATATTCTGTACATTTTCTATTCTACTTTTTTATTTGTTGTCCATCTTCATTTATATTTTTGTTCATATACCATTCTTGATTTCCTTGGATAATAATTTTCTTTTTCTTTTAATGTTGTTAAAGGGTTCTTCTGCTTTATGTTCATCCATAAATATATCTTTTTTACTTCATTTGGCTTCTTGCTATTGTACTGGGCCGTTAGACTCTTAATTTGGTCGTCATTCTATTATTTTCCTTTCATGTCTGCCAGATTTATACATATATACTCCTCTTCCACTATTTTTCCATGATACTCCTATTGGTTTTGCTGTTGGTATTGTTGAGGATATACCTTCTATTTGTTTATCTCATATCTGCTATTCTTCTGCAATTCTTTAAGTTTTCATATTTTCTAGCCTACCTCCCTATCTTTTTTTCCCGATTTGTTCGCCATTTTCATTTTCTTTATTATTTTTTGATATTCTTCTCTTATTTTATCTTTCATATTGAATTTTAGCTTATAGTTCCCACACATTTCTGTTATAATTTATTCTTTCTTATTTTCGCTTTTCCTCCCCGATCTTTACAGCTTACACACTTGATTTTCCATTCGCTTTTTTTCTTACTCCACCCGTGCCCCACGTTAGCTTTATTAAAACTTTAGGTTATCTGCAATTTCCTTATAGATTTTTATTCCGCCAACCCGCGATTTTTCGTCCTATTTTTTATCTTTATTCTCCCTCCCTCGCCTCTTATGCGGTTATAAACTTCCTCCTTTCTTATTATCTTCGCTTTATTATTTTTTCTACCCATTGAGTATACTATTTCAATGGTCCTCCATAATTTCTCTTTTTTTCTCCACTCTATACCTTTATCTTTATTAGTTTCTTCGTTTTCTGTATCTCGTAAGTTAATTTAATAGCTACTGCTCTATTTATCCTTTTATATTTCCCACATTTTTTCTTTTATTAGTTTCTCTTTTGTTTCTATCTTCAGTTTATGATTTTTTGCCTATTGCTTATGTTAATTTAGTTAGTGCTCCTCTCTTTCTCTTTTTTGTTTTTGCTCTCGCCGCCTTGGTCTTCTTGTAATATCTGTTTTATCATTTTTCTTACCCCATACGTATGTTAATTCAATTTTTGCCCTTTCTCTTCCCTCTTAAATTCTCCCTTCGTCTCCTTACTTTATTCACCTTGTCCGAGTTTTTCCATTTTTGTTACCAATGGAGTACATTAATTTACTACATACCTCCCCCATTTCTCTTTTTACTCCTATCTTCACCGCTCATATTTTTACTAGTATCTCAATTTTCTCTGTTTCTGCTTTATTATTTTTTTCTATGATATTTTAATGTCTGCTCCTCCTTTCTCTTTTTGACTAGTTAGTTACCAGTCTTATGCAACTACCCCGTTTGGAGGACGCCACTGTAATTCTGGTCGTTGCTTCCCCATCTAGTGGTACTTTTGATGTTAAAATTTACAGCTGGTTGCCCCTTTCGCAGCTTATTAAGTGTTAAAAATACTTAAGGTATAATTTATTGCAATGTACCTAACCCAACAATTTACTCGTCATTTATCTGTACGCGTGAATTACTAATTCCTGCATATAAAATGTTACGTGGTGGACTTCGACTATCTTATCAACTTGCACGTTAAAAGGTGACTAATCCTCCTTCATCCTATATTAAAAATATTTCAACAAGTTGTTTCTGTATTCCAAGCAAAAACAAGCTATTATGGAACTACTTTCTAATTTATTGACTTTGAAATTAACATAACTAACTTGTTTTCCCAGTACACTTTCAGTTTAACTTTTGACACGGCGCGATAAGGAGTTTATTGTTCGCGTTACGATTTGACGTGTTGTCGAGCCTCCTAACGCAATCAGGGCCTATTTTTAATCTCTTATCTGTACCTCGCCGCGGACTTGTTTTGAAGATAAGACCTTGGCTGAAGTTCAAAGTGTCCACTTACAAATAGCGATAAAAAGTCGAGAACAGCACATTTGTGTTTCAGACCCTGAAGCAGCCAAAATGACCACCTACTTCAGCTATCCTGCCCCGGCTCTCCAGGATGAACTCCGGAGGATTGCCAACGCCATTGTGGCCCCCGGGAAGGGAATTTTAGCCGCTGACGAATCCGTCGGCACCATGGGTAAAAGGCTGACCAACATCGGGCTGGAAAACACCGAAGAAAATCGCCGCAAGTACCGGCAGCTGTTGTTCACCGCCGACAAGGCCGTTGCCCAACACATCTCCGCGGTCATCCTGTTCCACGAAACCTTGTACCAGAAGGCCGATAATGGCACCCCGTTCGTTGAACTTTTGAAGCAAAATGGAATTATTCCCGGAATCAAGGTTGATACCGGCGTTGTGCCTCTTTTTGGATCTGAAGATGAATGCACCACACAAGGTTTGTTAGATTTCCTAAATTATTTAGTGCTGTACATAATTTTGCATGATAACCGAGTTATATTGTTGATTTTAATATTAATTTTTGAAATTTATCGGAATATTAATCATAAACAACGGTAGGTAGGCTTAAAATATTTTTAAATTAATTACTACAATATTACGTATAAAATACGAATTGGGCTACCCAGCATATGCTTAAGTCAGTGTTATACGACTACATAAGTTGCAGGTGAAAACAGTAAATTAAATAAAACGCCCAGTATTTCAAAATAGATTTTTGTAAAGTAAAACGTTTTCATAAGCATTATTAGAAAACGATTATTAGAAAATTCAGTTTAATCTTGACTACTGTTTAAAGAATCTTGTAAAAATTTTCTTGTGCAATAACTAAATTTAAATTATTTTTTCTGTTATACACAGTTTTTTTTTCCATTCATTCATACTACCGTCCCCCCCCCCGGAACCGCTTTCGCATTACTTCAGGGGGGTGCGGGCGTCCCTTACACACTAACCATTCATGCAGCATGCACCCTAAACTTAACTAACTGAAATGCGGTCGCCCCAGCGGGGATTCGAAACCACGCCGGAACAAGCGCAATTCAGTGTGACCTCGAGTGGCAACGCGTTTCTGCGCTAGACCACCGAGATCCCTTTATACACAGTTTTGGAAAAATTTAACAACCATGTTCATGCGAAGGTTTTTATCTCGGTTCCTTCCAATTTCTCATTAATAAATTTCTTTAATTACTAACGTTATGATTTTGTGAGCAACAACCCAACAATCAATTTCTTTTTATTTTTTAAACCTTGTTTTTCCCACGTTATTCTATTCGTTTCTTTTTCCCATCATCAGTTTATTGCATCTTTACTTCATTTCTTTACCCCTCTCCCTATCCTTCAATGTTTTTCTCTGCACTGATTAATTTCCATACGTTACCATATAATTAATCCATCTGCTTCATGTTCTTTTACTATTTTTTAACTGCTCATTGTTTCCTCTTATAAATCCTTCTTCTTCTCGAAACGTCATCTATTCTTTTTTCTACAATTCATTACCCTCTTCCTTATATTGTTATTGGCTTTGCTGGTTTATATGCGTTTTTATTTTTAACTTTTCGATGTGTTATTTTTTTCTTCGCTTTTGATTCTTCAATTACTGTCATTTTATTAGAGCAGTTAGTCTTACCAATTACATTCCTTATTTCGCTGTCCCTATCTGTTTCTCTTCATTTAGTTAGCTGCTTTCATTCTTTCTCTCATCCTTCACGTCCTTGTTAATTCTTTCCATTCTTACTGTTCGATTAACTCTTCCTCTCGTATTCTCTCCCTCTATAGCTTTTATCATACTGTTGCATTACTTCCTCCTCTCACTTCCTCTATCCCTTCTTCTTAATTTTTTCCATTAATTTTTTAAGTTTATCCCTACTGTGCGCAGCCTCTTAGCTGCTCTATCTTCCTTGTTCTCGTTCTTATCTTACCTTCACCTCTCTATTCGCATCCCTGTTTATTAAACGGTGACTTTGTAATCATTCTTATATTTATCCTATTTTTTTCTCTTTATTCCAGTCTCACTCTCTAGCTATCCTTTAATATTTTTTCTTTTACACTTTTAATTTCACCATCCTAGCTGTTTGATTCCCTATATTTATTTTATTTTCTTTAATCGACTATAGAACATTTTTGCTTATCATTTTTATTCTTCTTCTTCCTTTCTAATTTTCTCTCTAACCTTAATTTTTTGATTTCTTGATTCTTCAGTTTTCTTCATATAGTGATCATCCCGCTATTGCATCCTTTCTTTTCCAATTTTTATGCGTCTCTCTGTATATTTTTTTAGAATATTCGTTTCTCTTTTTTCCATATTTAGACAAATTATGGTGTTTTGTCCCCAGAAGTCATTTTCTGCTTTAGTTTCTTTGCTATCTTCCCAGTGTTTGTAACTTCTTCCTCTCTTCCATATCCTTTCCTGTCGTTTGATAACCTTCTTTATTCATCTCGTATTGTTCTCTATCATTCTAATGCACTTTTCCCTTATTTTTCCCTTATGAATTTTTATTATTTTCATTAATTTCTCCTATCACGCAGTCTTTAGCGCAAATAATATTTCTCATCGTTCAGATTAAAGAAAAGTGTCTAATAATCATTTTTATATACTTCTCCCGAGATTCTTATTCGATTTCATCCATGACTTTCCCGTTTATTTTTAACTCTTCCGCTCCAACTGTCTACCTCCGAGTTTCTTGCTCTGTTTCTTCCGCTCAACTCCTTCAATTTTCACTACTTCGCCTGTAAGCCTGTACCTTCTGATTTTCTTACTATTGATATATTTTCCCTACTTGCTATTTTATTCAGTTTTGATTCGTTTCATGTGTTCTCCCTTTTTTTTGTCTTCTCGTATTTTTTTGTTAATTCCCCACACCTTTATGCTTTATATTTTTTCATCTCTTTAATTTATTACTTTGTATCAATTTTGGATTTTATTGTTGTTTATCTACGGTGGTTGTGGGGGATCCGATACTTATTACTGCTTATTGGCAGTTCGGAAATGTTACCCAAACTTGGCATTCACACAGCTCGTGGTAGGAGTTTTCTTCCTCCATTGCGCATCTACGACAGAGGGCATTGTTTCCAACACAAATGATGGTTAGACGTTTGTTCAAAGTACAGTGGCCTGTCAGAAGACTGGTCACCATCCTGGGGTAGTCTCTACTCAGATTCAGCAGTTCTTTAAATCCTTTAGGCGAAGGGCTCAAATAAGTTGCCTCACTTGCCTACAAGGTCGAGTTTCCCAGTTTGAATCTCACGTCTTGTGATGTTGATACTAACTCCGAATGCAGGTTTTGGTCCGATGAGGGATCTTTCGGCCTCCCTTCTTGCCAGAGTACCTATCTGCTTCTTTATTCCCGACAATACCGACATTTCCTGGTACCCAGTGTAGCGTTACAATGTTGTTAGTCGCCAGTTTCTGTAGAGATGATCAACACTCATGAACCGACCTTGAGGTTTTCTTGGAGTTTTCCAAGGCCTTCTGTGCGGCTTTCCTGTCGGTGTAAATATTGATGTTTTTGTGTACATACGAGTGACCTACGTTTCCTTCGGCACAGGTGAGAAATGCATAGACTTCTGCCTGAAAGGTCGTAGCAGATCAATTTTCTTTTATCTTCTCACTTTTTATAGCACATAGCTTCGTAGGCGTAGGAGTCCTAATCTGATGATTCTTCTTTAAATTACTATCATATTCAAATATCCTCAAAAATTTGTTTAATACGACTAACGCAGGTGAGTTAATTGTTCTGTGTTTCGCAGGTCTTGACGATTTGGGTAAACGTTGCGCCCAATACAAAAAAGACGGTTGCCAGTTCGCCAAATGGAGGTGCGTGTTGAAGATCAACAAGAACACCCCATCCTACCAAGCAATCTTGGAAAATGCCAACGTATTGGCCCGCTACGCCTCCATCTGCCAAGCCAACGGACTAGTGCCCATTGTGGAACCAGAAATCTTGATTGATGGCGATCACAACATCGACCGCTGCCAGAAAGTCACCGAAACCGTCCTAGCCGCCGTCTACAAAGCCCTCAACGACCACCACGTGTATCTTGAGGGTTCTTTGCTGAAGCCCAACATGGTTACCCAGGGACAATCTCATGCTGTCAAGTGTAGCCCACAGCAAATTGCCACTGCCACCGTCACCGCCCTTTCTCGCACTGTTCCTGCTGCTGTACCCGGTATTACTTTCCTCTCTGGCGGACAGAGCGAAGAAGAGGCTTCCATCAACTTGGACGCCATCAACAAGTGGGTTGACTTTAAACATGTTGTGAATGGCTGCTAACAAAAGAAATTCTTTCAGGTTCCCCGGAAAGAAACCATGGGCCCTCAGCTTCAGCTATGGACGCGCTTTGCAAGCGTCTGTACTTCGCGCATGGGCTGGCAAAGACGCCAACATTGCCGCAGGTCAAGCTGAATTGTTGAAGCGGGCAAAGGTATAGCATTTGAACTTGCTTGAGGAGGGTAACTAATGTTTTAAAAATTATTCATACCATTGCAGGCTAATGGTGAGGCTAGTGTAGGAAGATATGCGGCTGGAAGTGTCCAAGGTCAAGCTGGAGGACAAGGTTTGTTCGTGAAGGATCATGCCTATTGAATGCAGAGCTGCGAGTGATTTGATTCGTGTGAAATTAATTATAATTGTATTTTTATTTTAATAAAAAATAAATAATAACTTTGTAGCTTCTTTAAGTTACAATTCTGAAACAGCCTTTCACAGATCGCCATACATCGCAGTAGAAAATATTTGTGATTGCACCGACTATAATATTCATATTCCTACTCGTGCATTCTGTAATCCTGATACTAAATCGTCAAGTGGTGAAACGAAAATTTGGTTTCATTTTCGTCCCTACTCGCTCATTCTGCGAATATCAGAATTACATTTTTTTACTAAAATGCTTTTGGCCATTTTGAACTGAAATGTAATTTTACAATGAATAAGATTATTACAAAAAACAACAGAGGTAAAGTCCGCCCACAGCTTATTCCGGGCTAATTTTAAATACGCCCCAAACTATTACGCCTTTCCACGAATTACCGAAACGGGAGATAAAAGTGAAAGAACGGCGCGGATATGCTCGTTTACGTCTACAACCAGGATAACAACGACAACAGATTATTGTGCGATAAGGTATTATGCAGACGGTTGTTGACAGGTAAACGAGCATTTCCGCATCTTTCTTTTACCTAGGGAACTTCATCTTCTATTTCGGTAACTGGTGAACAGCCGTAATACTTTGGGGCGTATTTAAAACTGGCATTTTAAAAATGTAACAGAAGGAAGAGATACAAGATGTAGTATTTTTGTTGTCCTATTCTGTTGAATCCTGTACAACGGAATTGACTGTGGACGAACTGTAGTTATATTTAACTAAAAAAGTTGAAGTTCTGACCAAACCGGATGTAAAAAAAACTAAGGTTATGTAATGTTTATACTTGCACATTTAGAAGTTATACCTGGGGGACCGCGGTAGAGTAGTGGCCGCAGCGCTTGTCTACGGAGTTATCCTACCAAAGTCCCTCAGGTTTGAATCCTGAGCACTGCACTTTCCCAGAGTGCTTGTGTTGTCTGGGGCATGGGGTTTTTCAAGGGTGGGGCATGTTAGACCTGTGAATTGCACTAAATGTGCTGAGCCGGGGTAAGTTGGGTGGGATGGGAATCATAGAGTTGCCTTTGGCAACTTCACGATTCTTTAAAAAAAAAGAAGTTATACCTTAGTTGCAAATGATTTTTTGTAATTGTAATTTTATTTGAAAATATGCTTCATATTTGTATTGCAAGTTTTGTTGACTGTTTTGAAACTTAAAAATTTGCTGTATAATTCAAACTAATACAAAAATGGCTATTACATTTTAATTTCGGCAAAACTATAAAACAATTCTACATGAAAAATCAAAAAATATTCCAGACATTGTTTAAGGACTAAGAAACAAAAAAAATCACAAGAATAATGAGGTGGAAACAGGAATAGATGATTTCCTGGAATCCTGGAAAATATACTATTAAAACAAATATAGTGAGGTAGAGAATAGAGAGATGATTAAGAAGGACAACTGGCAAACGAACGAGAAAGATTTAGAGTTAGAAGAGCGCATGCAGCTTCCTGAAGAGCGGAAAATCTCCAAGAATGGATGAAATAACATGAGAGATGCTGAAATATGGTAGAGACGGCATTATAGACTAGTTAACCAAGATCTGTCAGTAGGTACCTATAGGTCCGGAAGAAATATCTAAAGGAATAGCAAAGAACCTTGTTAATACCAATATACAAAACAGGAAACACTATGGAATGCAACAGTTACAGAGCAATAAGCCTGACCCCAGTAGGTAACCCTCGAGGCAGTGTTGGGATATACCTAGGTACTTTCTTTCTACGTAAATACCTACTGATTTACTTATTACCGAAAGTACCTTTATCTGTATATAGTTATTTTCTTAAAAGTAGCTTTGTACCTAAGTATCCAAACAAAGTAAGTACGTACTTATACAGTAGTGGATAAATTCGTTACATCCGTTTAGATTTGTGATATCGAAAAAATCTAAAAGGGGTGAGAATTGGTGGCCAAATTCTAACCCCTCAAAAAACAGGCTGTCGGATTTTACTTTTGAAACACTATTAATTCGGAGGGTACGTAAATCCGTCGGTCCCGACTGTCATACTAACATCGTTGACAATCGTAAACCTTGTAGTGGAACTTCTCTTCTCTGTTCGACCGGCTAGGTTAGCCTCCTGCCCGACATACGTGCAAAAGAGGGTTCACAGGACCTACTCTATTGTAGATAATTAACAGGTCATTGGCCTATACGCAGACGAAGAACAAGAAGAAGATATTTACAAATAAACTTTTTCCAAATGGCACGGCGTTTTCATTTTCATAAAAGGTACTTGATATGTACCTATAATTTTCAGGTACGTTTATAACATGCCGTACCCCCTATACCTAGATACTTTTTAAAAAAATCTACTTGTACCTGTAACTAGGTGCTTTTCTGTGTTTGTACCTATACCTGTACCTAGGTATTAATGTTGTAAATAATGTACAATACAGTTGAAAGTACAGAAAAGTCGTTTATTAAGAAGTTAAAATGACAAAGAATACAATGCACAAAAACAACTGAACTCACCGAAGCTTTAACGAGAAGTGTTACTTTGGTACAAAGTTACCACCTCTACACTCCTGCAAAAACATATGAAAGAAACAATAACTAGAGTAACAAGAAGTGCCAGCTTTAAAACATATATAAAAACAAGTACATTTTTATTTTCAACACTTCCTCTAAAAATTATTCAGTTTTTTTATATTTTTAATCTAGTTCAATTACACCGAGCAGAACTCGTAGCTTAACGAATCTTCCCCCAGCCAATGGCTTTGTCATCATATCAGCTACTTGAAGTTCCCCTTCTACGTGCTCCACATTTACCTCACCTTCACTACATTTTTCCCGGATGAAATGGAACTTAATGTCAATGTGCTTTGAGCGTTTATGGAACTCAGGGTTCTTCACTAGCTTTACCGCACTTGCATTATCTACTAAAAGTGTGGGAGTACGATGCAGCTTTGTTATTTCTGAAAGCAAACGTTTCAACCAGATGACTTCTTTCATACCTTCACTGGCGGCTATATACTCGGCTTCAGTAGTAGACAGCACCACACACTTTTGTTTTTGGCTCATCCACGTGATAGCTCCACCGCCGTACTTGCACACCATACCGCTCCTGGAACGTATTGAGCTGGGATCGCCTGCATAGTCCGCATCACTGTAAGCTTCTAACCCATGGTTTCCATTATACAGCAACCCATATTCCAATGTACCTTTTAGGTAGCGAAAGATTCGCTTTGCAGCTTGCCAATTGGAAGCTTTGGGATTCGCTAGGGCTTCCGAAACCATACTCACTGCGTAGCCAATGTCGGGTCTGGTAGCTATTGCTAGATACATTAGACTTCCCACAGCCTCGCGATAAGGAACTCCATCGTCCAATGTTAGATCATTTTCAGCTTCTACAGTACTTGGTTCACAAGGAGTTGCAACAGGATTTGCATCGAACATTTTGAATTTTTCCAGTATCTTCTTGGTGTATGAGCTTTGACCTATAAAAATAGAGTTTTTGGTTAACCGGGCAATTTCCATACCAAAAAAACAGTTAGTAGAACCAACAGTTATTTTAAATTCACTTTCTAAAGAAGCAAGAAACTCTCTTATTTCCGTATTATCTGTCCCTGCAACGAGGCCCTCATCCACATACAAAGCAATGAGGAGTTTAGACTTCTCAGATTTTCTTATTAATAAACATGGATCGGCTGTACTTTTGGTAAAACACAATTTACATATAAAGTCCACGAAACGTTCGTTCCAGCACCTTGGTGCTTGTTTCAAACCGTAGAGGCTTCGATTTAGACTGCACACCCTGCCACTACCATCGTCAAATCCCTCTGGCCCGTCAACATCAGCTCACGCACGAGGAAGCCATGAAAGTTGCTGTAGAATTGGAGGAATCTGTTCAAACATCAACAATACCTGTACAAAATGAAAATAGGAGAAGCAGGCAACGAGAAACTCGAAAACCCGCATACCTTAATGATTATGTGTTGTTGGCAGAAGGTGTTGTACCAAATTCTTTTGTTTCAGCCATGAAATCTGAAAACGCAGAAGAGTGGCTAAATGCCATGCAGGAGGAGCTCTCTTCATTGAAAGAAAATCGCACCTGGAATCTGGTGAATTTGCCACCAGGGAAGAAACTTATTGGAAATCGTTGGGTTCTGCGAGAAAAACCAAGGGCAGATGCATCAGCTAAATTATTCAAGGCAAGACTGGTTGCAAAGGGCTACCTACAGGCGTCCGGTGTAGACTATGAGGAGACGTTTAGTCCTGCAGCTCGGTTTGACACCATTAGGACCGTCTTGAGTGTTGCAGCATCGGAAAACCTGGAACTCGCCCTTTGCAACCAGTTGGTAGCAGAGCGTGTTTCGATCCATGGACATCTGGGTTGTGGGCCCATAACCTGTTGTAAATAATGTACAACACAGTTGAAAGTACAGAAAAGTCGTTCACTAAGAAGTTAAAATGACATAGAATACAATGCACAAAAACAACGGAACTCACCGAAGCTTTAACGAGAAGTGGTACTTTGGTACAAAGTTACCACCTCTACACTCCTGCAAAAACATATGAAAGAAAAAGTAACTAGAGTAACAAGAAGTGCCAGCTTTAAAACATATATAAAAACAAGTACATTTTCATTTTCAACAATTAAAAAACAAGTACCTGTTACAACACTACCTCATAATATACACAAAAATTCTAGAAAGGAAAGTCAGAGAATACGAGTCAAGATGATGAACTATACCAAGAACAACGAGCAAATGGGCAAAGGAAACAAACACAAGACCACATATTTTGCGAAAGATAACAGAGAAGTACTTAGAAAATTTAAAAACGTTAGATCACCAGAAAACAGCTTTCGAGAAAGTGCCAAGACACCACATATAGAAGACACCTACTAGAAGAAATGAATGCCAGTGCAAAATTAAGAAAGGCAATCAAGGGCATATACAAAAAGTTAGAAAGACGTATAAGACTAAGCGGCAGATGCACAAAGAATTTTAAAATGAATCAAGCCCAATCCGTCTTGCAACCGTGGGATCTTAATGCTAAAAACCGTCTCTGGAATGTCTGTAGTTCGGATTCGTCACTAAACCGTAGGTTACGCGTGTTTCTACCTTAGCGCTGAGGAGAAACACGTGGCAGAGAAGAGGCCGATGTCCAGCAGTGGGACGGAAAGGCTGTTGATGAAAGGAATCAAGCAAGCTTATAGCTTAATCTCATTAGAAACTATTTACGAGGGCAGTTCATTAAGTCCATGATAAATGTAATAGATGGCGTCTCAATCGCAATCTTCATAAAACATTTGGAAAGTACTATCTTTAAATAGGCCATGGAAAAATTTTCGGACAGATCTGTCAAATAATTCAGTTTTTACAACATTCGAAAGCAGAACCTCGTGAATTAAAAAAAAAGAAAAAAGTGAATTTCGTGTGTTGATAAAACATTATTTTTGCAAGGAAAAAATATTAGGCAAACCCAAACATCGCTTAATAAACATTATGGGGACTCTTCACCATCGTTTGGAATGATTCAGAAGTGGTTTGCTGAATTTCGTTGTGGTCGTACTACTGTACTAATGATGCAGAACGTTCGCGGGTGATTGCTGCAACAAACGCATATTTGAAGAGTTGCCGAAGTCCTGTTTTTTGGAAGGAATCGGGAAATTGGAAAAACGTTGGACTAAGTGTATCGAGCTGAAAGGTGACTATGTTGAAAAATAAAATGAATTTTGGTCAAAAAACAATTGCTTTTTTTCATTTATCATGAACTTAATGAACTGCCCTCGTATTATACAAACATATAAAACAGTAAAGCAGTGTGAACAAACACAATAAAGACGAAAATAGGAAGATTCGTCTTGAGACCAATTTACCTACAGAACCTCTGGTGTACGCAGGTGATGTAAGTAGTACTAATGGCCAATAGCAGAAGTGAATTACAAACAATATAAAACGAGTGAATTCAACAGATGGAGAATAGGTAAAGGTCTAAAGACTAATGAGAAGAAAAGTAAAATAATGTGTATATCAAAGAACCATGAACCCCAAGGAGAAGAAATAACAATACAGGACAGGACACTAGAACAGCGGTTCAAACTTTCGTATTTATACCAACTCAACTACGGGTCTGAAACCTGGACAATGATGAAATCAGAAGAACGGCCGCGGAGATGAAGTACCTGCATACGTACAGCACAAGGAAAAACGAGAAAAGATTGAATTAGAAACCAAATCATTAGAGCAGCGTTTCCCAACCTTTTAGTATTTGCGACCCAATTTTCAACCACAATTCTCATCGCCCCACCCCCTCCTATACAATAATTTTTACTGAAATCGTGCTATAATATTAGTTTCTATTTAATAGTATTTTGCCCTGAAGCTACACTACGACCTTAATTCTTAATTACAAACCTTAAAAATTACCATGAATAGGTAAATTTTTGATATTTGGCAACACGAATCTGTTGTGATGATAAAACCTTTATCGATGCCTCTCTATTGCTCTCTGTCTTTCGTCCACCATATCGGACATTCTCGCGGCTTCGCGAGAAGTTCCGATTAGTCTCGAAGATTCTGGAACGTTTGCGCGACGCGACGCAAGCATGTATAAATGCTGCACCTCGTTCAATTCCAGCCAGTCTCAGTCGAGTCGATCCTTCTATTGTGAATGTGTATGTTGTAATTTACGTGTTAACTTCAATTCACGGTATTCGAGTAGCAGTAGATTTATATGGAATCATGGATAAATATTTATGTGGGCTAAGTGAACATTAGACGATAGTGAAGCATCAACAAGTGCACAGACGAGCGTGGTTCCGAAGATAACATCAAGAAAATATTCTCAAGAATACTTAAATTTTGCGTTAACCAGCACTTAAGCAAATGAAGAAGAAAGGCCCCTGTGTCATTTGCTCATAAATTGGCAGCAGATAGCATGAAACCCAATAAACTTAAACGACATTTGGAAGCGCTTCATAGTGAGTACGTTAACAAACCCCGACAATTTTTCGAATTAAAATTAAAATCATATGAAGAGCATTTTTTAAACAATCTTAATCTGTGATTGAAAATGCTTTACTTGCCTCTTACAAAGTTTCATATAAAATAGCCAGATGTCACAAGCCTCACACCATTGGTGAAGAGCTTATTCTACCGCTGCAATTGAGATTGTAGAAACTAGGTTTGAAGATAATTTTGCCAAACAATTGCAGTCCATACCTCTATCAAATGATACTGTTACCCGTCGAATTGGTGATATAGCTGAAGATGTACAGCATGAGCTTTTCGGGAAGTTGAGTGACAAATTGTTTTCAATTCAACTTGATGAGGCAACAGATAGCAATAGAGATGCTTATTTAATTGCCTATGTTCGATTTTGTGATGGTATGTCAGTAGTAGAAGAACTACTTTTCTGCAAATCAATAGAACTCAAAGCAAAAGCACTTGGTTATTTGCCATCTTAAATGATTTTGTAAACGAGGGAAACATAGATGGAAAAATTGCATCGGAATATGCACCAATGGGTACTCGTACAATGTCTGGAAGATTCCAAAGTATACAAGCACTTGGGAAACAAAAATCTCCACTGTGTGTCTGGACACATTGCGAGATCCACAGAGAAGTTCTGGCTTCCAAAGAAATTAGTCCTAGTCTAAATATTGTGCTAACAACGGTTGTAACCGTAGTAAATTATATAAAAATGAGACCCCTAAAATCAAGAAGACATGGGCGCAGTACATTCAGCGTTACTATTTTATTGCGAGGCAAGGTGGTTCTCATGTGGGACATTTTTGCAACGTATTTATAAATTAAGAGATGAAATCGCCTTTTTTCTAGAAGAGGAAAACCGACCGGAAGCCAAGAAGTTTTGAGATGATTTATTTGTGATGAAATTGAGCTACTTGGTCGACATATTCGAGAAATTAAATACCTTAAATATTCAACTCCAAGGAGCAAACACACATATGTTGGATACGAGTAATAAAGTCAATGCTTTTTGTAGAAAATTGGAATTGTGGAGCAGAAATTTAAAGCAAAAAAACCTAGAAATGTTTGGAAATGTGGATGAATGTATTAAAACTTACAAGGCTGAAGAACAACATGTGAAAGTTGTTTTTGTAACCATTGAAAATCATTTAGCCATGCCAAGAATTTTAAAAAGAATTTTCTTGCTGACGACAACTGTTAAGAATGGATTAGAAACCCCCGAAGGTCTCTCAACTACCGAAGAAGAAATCTTCATAGACTTCACGAGAGGTGGATGATGAGTTTTCTGCATTGAAAACAAGAGCATCGAATACTATTACCATTTTCAACATCCTACCTTTGCGAAACCGGATTTTCTGCGGTGGCTGCTTTGAAGACAATATATAGATCTCATTGTCAGCTAGAAAAAGAGCTCAAGAGTATCAATTTCTAATATTAAACCTTCTTTCGAAAACTTTGCTCTGCAAGACAGGCCCAAGGGAGACACTAATAATTATTAAACTTGTTTTTAATTTAGTATTGATTGAGTTAATTATTAAATACATTGTGCAGTACTGATACAATCCTATTTATAAGTGTATTATATCAGTGTAAACGTGTATTTTATTTTTTATTATGTCAGAATGTATTTTATTGCTTTTCTTTCAGTAAATTAAATAATTTTTGTAATAATATTTTTTATCATTTTTCTCGATATGCTCGCGCCCCCATTTAGGGTTATCACGCCCTCCCTAGGGGGGGAACGCCCTACAGGTTGAGAATCGCTGCATTAGAGAACAACTTGAACTAGAACCCCTGGTACACGTAATCAAAAATAAACAACTAAGATAGCTAGCGCACGTAATATGGACGGAAAATACGAAAAATAACAAATTACCAAACCAGGCTCATGAGGCAAGATAGAAGGGAGGCGATCGAATGAAAGACCTAGAATACTACAGAAATAGCGTTATGATGATGGAAGAAAATAAGAGAAGTGAAGGAAATGGCAGAAATCAAGAACAAATGTTTGAGCAACAAGAAAAAATGCTAAAATCAATCTCTGAGAGATTAATAATACTTGAACGAAATAGTAATAAAGCTACTGCTTCAAAGAAACAATAAAGGACTTTGAAGCTACGCCAGCAAAATTAACATCCAACGAAATTGAAAATTTCCAGAACAAAGTATCGTAGATGCGCCGTAGTACGCTAGAAATAGTGACATGCACAGGGATCTAGGGATAAGGGCCGTGACAGAAGAAACAAAAAACCTTCCCCAACAATGCGAGACCAGGCTTCATGACCACTTACAGATCTAGTTAGAAGGCTCATGAGTACCAAACCATATGAGCTAGTGTAAAGAGGCGTGAAAGTGTCGTTGAAAAAAGCAGAGCAAAAGTGAAGATGTAACACACAAAAAAAGTGTTGCAAAATAGAACTGAAAGGACACCGATGGGTGAATTCCTAACATAACCATGTAGTTAATTTAAGTTAGATAAAAATTGCCGTTTAATCTTTTAGATTAGTTGTAATGTAACATCACAATTAAAAAAAGATATTGCAAAAATAACAATTTATTTAAATATCAATGCTCAAACTTTACAGAAAGCTTGTTTAGGTTATTTAAGGTTAAAATTGGCACAACACTACATTCCTTAATTTTGTAAAATGTTGGTCTTGGTGTATGTATGTGTGTTCCGCCTTAGTAAAGCTTTTCTGTACTACACATGCTTTAAAAAAAGTACTTTGAACCTGTGAATTAATTCATTTATTATGAAAAACAACGTTCTGATATTACAATAGAAAACATAAAATTTAACATAAGTTTTAATTAATAAACGCATACATAAATTCAACTCATTTTTACAATAAAAAAAGGATCACTCTTATAAAATAAATATCAAATCAACAAAATCAAAGTCAGAACTGAATTTCCATATTAAAATTCTTATATTTAGCCTTGGCCTTCTCATATACTACCTGTGCTTGTAATTTATTTATTTCATTTTGAACTTGCAGCTCTTTCAGCTGTTTCTCAAGGGCACTCCTGATTCCCTTCAATTCAACGAGTACCTCTTTCTTAAATGATATACCCCAGTCGTTTACTTGGGAGCATGCCGCTACAAACGTGTCAAATTGATTATCTTGTGTGTGGCATTCCGTTTGTTCATTTTTATCTACTGTTCCTACAATAACAAAAATGAATTTTATTTATATTTATTAAATCTTGTACCTTACCTTGAGGTATCTGTTGGCCTTTGTTAGTATTCTTCCTTGGTAATGGTTCTGAAAAGATTATGTCTGATGGGTATTTCAAAAAGGGAATTTACATTTAAAATAAAGTCTCATTGTAGTAAAAATAAATACAACGCTCTTAGTTTTTTCCTTTCCTTCATTTAAACTATTTTTAAGTGAAGTTAAAATAATAAATTGAATAAAAGTAATCAACCAATCATTATACCATTTAACCATATTTTTCACACAGTTTACATTAATGCACAGCATTCTTACCCAACGACTGGATAAAAAATAGGAAATCACAGCAAAAGAAAAAAAATGTATTTTAGAATACTTCATATTTTAGGTTGTAAAAATAAAATTCTTTCAAGTTTCCTTGGTTTACCCACTCATGAAACATCTCTATATTTATTTACCAAGGCAGATAAATTCCAGTTTGTCAATATTGGAAATAATAGCCCCTAAAAATGTAAAACTTGTCAAAAGCTATAATAATTAACAGTGTCACCACTATACAATTACCTTCTTCATTAACAAACTCTATGTGATCACTATTTTCTATTCGAATTGTATCTTGTGTGCTTGGTTGCACTATATTTGATTTGCCCCTCATAAATCTAAGAAGCCTCACTTCTAAATCGGATAGTTTGATATCAGGAGCTACAACCGCTTCTCCAACCAATCCTTACCATTTTTTTCAAATCTACAAAATTATCCGGGCGACGCATTCTTCGTTAATAGGGCATGTTGCATTGCCAACATGTTAGTATGTAAATGAGCTCGCAACCCATGCGGAAAGCGTCCGGGGGGGGGGTAGTATGAAAGGGAAAAAAGGGGGTCGGTAACCCGCCATTTTCTAGGACCATTTGTGCGGTCCGTGTAGTTTCGTCAAAAAACTCTTTTTCATGCGAGGTGCATAATGTTTCGTAAAAAAAACCTTATCGTTCCGTTGCGGCAGTCGATTTAATCACTTCATTTTTGTTTTTAATCGTGTTTTTTTATTATTATTATTATTATTATTATTCAAACCTTAACCTCTAAGTCAGGAGGGAGAAGAATTGTCAAACTACCAACGGGATGGTGTATTTTTAATACCACATTACCTGACCATTTCTCCCTAAACTAATCAACAGATTTTATTTTTTATCGTTCTTTATTTTAATATCGACTTATTCTAACAAAACAATATAAAATTGGGTAAGTAACATAAAATTATTTAAGTAGGAAGCTATTTACTGACATGAGCAAACAATTGAAAATTTTGCAGGGGTTTGCTTCGACGGCCAATTGTCGGTTGTCACATTCTATTGATTTCACTAATCGTAAAACTGTATAAAAGTGAATATTTGATGGGATATACTAGAACCTACCACAACCCCAATGGCTCGCAGGTACTCACCGGAAGGGGAGTGACTGCCGCCAGCTGGCACATGCCATATCTAGAGCCTCGCCACCCCGCAGAAGTAAATTGACGATTTCGTAGATAGAAAAATGTACCATTTCCCGACTTAAGGGTTAAGATAGCGTCATTGGTTTCATAGCTAAGCATACAAAAAAATGTCTTCGAGATGTCGCATGGCATCCGCCCACCACCAGTTCGCCACCACTTATTGGTTATTCAAGTGATCCGATCACTCGAAAAGTTCCCGACCCCTGGGATAGAATATCTATTTGTCTATAAAAATTAATTGGGATTGACCAGAAATAACATTAAGCATTGGTATAAGCTAAAATCAAGCCATTCATATCAAAATGCTATCAACCTCTTCCCTACATTGATTAAAAAGAAACGCTTAGCATTTGCATAGACGTTTCTATTTAAAGTAAAACCGCGTATGCACCCCTGTCGACGTAACATCCGCTCTAGTTTCAAGCCACAACAATGCCAAGCACTCGCACCATTAAATAGTACATAATTTGCACCTGTTCAAGATGGCATAATAACGGCATGCAATTTCGCGCTGCAGAGAGCATTACTTACTTTTTATGTTGTGCGAGCAAAGAGTGAATCGCAGTGCATCAGCTCCACATGCCGGAATTCCTGCAGGAAACATTTTCCTCTGTCCCGCGACTGCTCTTGTTAATTCTTCGTCAGACAGTATTCCTGCTGCATGGCCTGCTTTCGACGCGGATTCCAAATCCTGCAAGGAAACGGAACCATTTCTTAGAAATAAGTAACCGGAAAGTCGCGATTCTTATAGGTAGTTAAAGAATGAGACGTCCCTAAGTTGCGAGAACTGACACAGACTAAGTGGAAGCAATAAATCGAAAACCAGTTCAGAGACGATCCTGAGCTCCAAATTGAAACTTTATAAATTGAAGGATTACATGACGTTAGCAGAATCGTGAATTTAATTATTTTTGAGTTAACAATTTTTCTGAACTTTGACATTCTTTTCTGTCACATGCATCTCGTCAGCAATACAGTAGAAACCAACAGACAGAAATACGAAAGACAGTTTCAGCATTTAAACGTTACAATAGCCAAAGCCGGATTGAAGTATTATATGTGGTAAGTTGCAGCACTAATTGTTATTCGCTGCTTGGGCGGTAAAGAAATTTCAAATATTAATGCTTTAAGATGTGCAGAGACGATCGTAAGCTCAAACTTTAAACTTTATAATTGAAAGATAACATTACGTCAGCGTAATCATCAATTCAATTATTTTTTGAGTTAACAACTTTTGCGTCCTATTTCTGGGCATCAGGATTGTTCCCTGCCACGTGCATCTGCTCAACGGTAAGCTAGAATCCAACAGACAGAAATACCCAAGCCAGTTTAATCATTTAAATCTCACAATTGCCAAAGCCGGGTTAGAGAATGGTGTTTGGAGGGTTGCAGAACTCAATTTTTATTCACTGTATGAACAGTGTGTAATTTTCAAAACATTAACGTTTTAAGATTTACAGAGACGATCGTAGGCTCAAACTTTAAACTTCATAATTGAAAGATTACATTACGTTAGCGTAATCATCAGTTTAATTATTTTTGAGTTAACAAACCATCGCGGCCTATTTCTGGGCATCAGCACTGTTCTATGCCACATGCATCTTCTCAACGGTAAGGTAGAATCCACCAGGCAACAATACCAAAAATATTTTCAGCATTTACATATCACAATTGGTGGATTGCATCGACAGTGTGTAGGTCTGAAAACCTAGATCGTTTAAGCTGTTCAGAACCGGTTGCAAGCGAAAATCCAACTGTATAAACTGAAGGATTACATGACGTTAGCAGAATCATCAATTCAATTATTTTTGAGTTAACATACTATTTGTCTTATTTCTGAGCATGGACATTCTTCTCTGTCACATGCATCCCGTAACAGAAAAGTAGAAACCAACATACAAACATAGCAAAGACAGTTTCAGCATTTAAACCTCACAATAGCCAAAGCCGGATTAGAGAACTACGTGTGTGGGTTGCAGCACTAAATTTTTACTCAATGTATTGATAGAGTGCAGTTTTCAAAACCTAGATGTTTTGTGATGTTCAGAGACGATCGTGAGCCCAAAATTGAAATCTATATATACATATATATTACTATGTAAATACATGCCACAGGCTAACTAATCCGAACACAAAACTGTTATCTCAGGGAATTAGAGAACTGTCTCCACTCGTGGCTTCGATTCGTTCATAAAGTTGAAATACTCAGGGAAAAACATTAACACGTGCAAATTCTTATAACCCTCACTTTACTTTAATGTCACCGAAACTAGTTCACCTTTTATCAGCACCGACCTTTACACAGAAGGTAGGCACGCTAAATGCCCCTGAAGCGCTACTCCTCCAGTACACAGACCACATTCATCTCCGCCAGGTTGGTTCTGCTTACCGTGGACTGCAGGCTCTTCCCGACACATCGCATTTAACCATTTCCATTAGCGACGATTAAAACTCACATTTCGTTAGATGATGCTCTATTCTCTTTTAATTATTACATTTTTTATGACATTGGAAGAAAAACAAAAAAAATCTCGAATTTAAATTTAGTTATCGTTGACCGCAGAAAAACACATCTTACCCCAACCGCGATTCAAAAGTGAATGATTCAATTATTTTATCAAATTTAAAAACTTTAAAAACAACCAATGAAATCACAAGGTTTATGACAGATGGGAAAACTGTCAAGCTGTCAAACTTTATTTTTAAATATTATTAATTTACACAACATTATACCGCGACTTCAGCTTTACATCCAACAACTTGAGAGTTTCCCTCATCTTCTGACATACCATTAACTACTAAACGTACAACAAATCATAATGAAACTTTTAGATAGTACTTTAGCCCAATTTGCATTTAAGCCCCCCATTATAATATCACAACAATATATATTGCTATGTATTATATTTATTATAAATATTAATAATAAACTTTGCAACATCCTGTTACATAAATAAATTTAGTAAATTAAATCCACGTTGATAGCGCCCATTAATAAAATTAAAATTAAGTATTTCTCAAACGAAGAACTTGAATTTTTAATCTACATCAGCATATATATTATAAAACATCTCAGGGTTATTATAAAGATATGACTTTAAATGGCTCCACCCAAGATAGCTATATAACAATCTTAATTATAAATTAAATAAAGAAAAATACTTGGGACCTCATCTTTTTATTTCCAATAGTTTTGAAATGCTCTATACGGTGTAGTTCCACTAAACTGCATACGGTTGCATTATTTTGGCCTTGATGCTGGTATTTCAAATCTATGCGTCACTCATTGAACACCTGATGACCCTTAAAAACTGCAATTGCTCCAGCTTTCTTCACAAACGTGCCGATATCCAAGTGAAAACACTTAATAACCATTCAGAAATGCATAAAGTAATTCAGGTAAGCGAATATAACTTAAGTTAGAAATCACTTTAACTAAATTTTAATTAAATTTCTTTCCAGGAACTTTTAAGTAAATTAAAAGAAACACTTTCGATGATATCAGGTAGGTTTTATCATTATTAACAAAAAACACTTCACATAATTTATCTTTGAAATTAAATTAAACTTTGTTATATTAAAAGGAAAACAAATAATCTGTAACCTCAAAAAATTACATTATAAACAGAAATTTGGCTACGCCCAAAATTTGCAATAGTCGACCTAAATGGTTTAAATTTTAATTTAGGAGCAATTCAAACATGCGTGCTTTCACTTCAAGCACTCACAAGAGGCTAAAATCCAAAATCAGACTCAAAAATTATCTTCATTTCAAAGATGGGCCAATTGCCTCCCAGTTATCGTTGAAGGTGGGGAAGATGTTATCGCGGCACAGAAAAACACGTCTTACCCCAACCGCGATTCAAAAGTGAACGATCAATTATTTTATCAAATTTAAAAACTTTAAAAACAACCAATGAAATCAGAAGGTTTATGACAGATGGGAAAACTGTCAAGGTGTCAAACTTTATTTTTAAATATTATTAATTTACACAACATTACACCGCGACTTCAGCTTTACGTCCAACATCTTGAGAGTTTCCCTCATCTTCTGTATACCATTGCCTCTTGTTTCGTTCATCATTGGACGTAGGCCTCCCCAAAAATGTCTATGTCTCTCTATCCTGTGCTGTTTTCATCCAATTTGTTATTATCCTCTTGAGATCGTCCGTCCAGCGCGTGGGGGGTGTTCCTACACTTCGCTTTTCAGCTCGCGGTCTCCATTCAGCTATCTTTCGTGTCCACCTTCCATCCTTCAGTCTGGCTAGATGACCTACCCAATTCCATTTTACTTATTCTTTCCACAACATCCGTGAGTTTTGTTCGTCTTCTTAGCTCTTCGTTTTTCACTCTATCTCTGAGCGTTATTCCAATTATTGATCTTTCCATTTTTCTTTGGGTTACTCTTAACATTTCTGCTGTTCTTTGGGTTAGTGTCAGGGTCTCCGCTCCATATGTCATTACCGGTAGCACACACTAATGGAACACTTTTCTCTTTAGGTTGATGGGGATGTTACTTTTAAATATGTCTCTCAATGACCGATATGCGGCCGAGCTGAGATTTATTCTTCAGTGTATTTCATTTGTTTAATTATCTCAGGATATCTTGATCTCGTGACCTAAGTATACATATTTTTCAGTTATTTCTATTTCTAAATCGTGCAGTTTTGGCTTTTCACTCGGTTCCAAGTTTGTTTTGTTAATAATTATTTCCAGACCAACTCTCCTACAAGCAGTGTCTAATTCCGTTATCATGTTCTTGATTTCTCCTACGTCGTCCGTTATCAAAACTACATCATCCACGAAGGGGAGATGATTTGACTACTCTCCGTCTGTTGCTATCCCCGTTGTATCCCAGTTGATCCCCTTGAATGCTAGTTCTAGGAGGACTGTAAATAACTTGGGCGATAGCGTGTCGCCTTGCCTGACTCCTCGTTCCATTTTTATAGCTTTCGTGTCGTCATGTAATTTAACTGTCATAGTTGGTGATTTGTTCCCGGCCTGCTCTATTGGTTGATAGAAGTCTCATTTATTTTCCAGTCTAGTTGTTATTATTCTCGTAAATAGTTTGTGGTTGTGGTTTAGAAGGCTTATAGATCTACAATTTTTGAGGTCTGGTTTATCCCCTTTTTTATGGGTTAAGATCGTTACCGCTTTATTCCATTTCATAGATATTACACTCACAAGCACAGATTCAATAGCTTCCTTATTTTTTCCAATAATGTGTATCCTCCGGCTTTTATGCCTTCCATCATAATACCGTCCTCACCGGGAGCTTCATTCTTTATCATTTTTGTTATCGCGTATTTGATTTCTGCCATCGAAATGTCGGGTAATTCGTTGGATTCTTGATTGATTATGTCTTTCCTTAATGATTTTATATGGCCTTCTTCTTTTCTCGTTCGTCTGTTTCTCTACGGTTCACCGTAGAACTCTTCTACAATCTTTAGGATCTGCTCTCTGTTTGAAGTCTCCTCCTTTTTGTTTCTCAGTTTCATTATTTTTTGTTTTCCGTTATTAAGTTTCTTTTTAAGTACTTTAAGGCTTTTGTTTTCGCCAATAGTTTGTTGTATTTGTTCTTTCCTGTATTTGCGAACATCTTTGGATACTTTTGTGTTCATTTCTCTTAATTGTTTACTATCTGTGTTTTCATTGCTTCTCATCTTCCTTCTTTCTTCCATTATCTCCTTTGTCTGACACCTAATTTGTTGGTCTCTCTTGGGTTTTGGCAGTGCTTTCTCTGGCCTTCTTTTATTATTTTTGCAATTTGGTCATGTAAGGTGTCAATGTTTGGATCTGGTGGTACTGTGGTTTCCGACAAATTGTCAATGAATTTTTGATATTGATCCACGTTTTCTGGATCGGTCCAGGTTGGTCTATCTTTGCTTTGGGTCAATCGATATCTTTCTTTACCAAGATGTATCTCTAGCACAACTCTCACCAATCTATGATCACTACCTGTCGTGAATTTCTTTAGCACTGTGACATCTTTGCGCATTTGTTTTTTGTCAGTGATGATGTAATCTATTTCGTTCCGAGTTTTTCCATCTGGACTTTCCCATGTCCACCTTAGAATCATTAATTAAAATAATTATGAGATAACATTTTTCATCACATTTGTGGACTTAGAATTCTGGTTTTTATTACATGCATCTCCTCAGCGGTAAGGCAGATGCCAGTAGGCACATATATCAAAGATAGTTTAATCATTTGAACTGCACAATTGCCAAAGCCGGATTAAGGAATTGGGTGGGGTATATTGCGGCGCTAAATTTGTATTCGCAACATCGGCGTGTGGGTATGTTTCAAATATCAAAGCTCTATCAACAGAGGTATCAAACTTTACTGTAATTTAATTAAATTAACGGTGAAGTGTTTTAAATTCTCACGTATGGCAACGTAACTCGGCATCCACATCCAGAAAATTCCTATCTTAATTAAAAATTGCAAAATCATGAGCTGGCGGTGTAGAACATATTTGAAATTTCAGCATTTCAGCAAAGTTTTACCAGGTTTAACAGAACGAATTCAAATATTTATAAAATAACATCGATTCGCTGCACCCCGAGTAGATTTGGTGGCTAACTTCCGCAATTTTATGTGAAGAGCGTGCACGATTACATACAGATTTGTATTGATAACAGTAGATATTAAAATGTATAGATTGCATATTCAGTTTAATTTATATCTTATTATGGTCTTTCGCCATGTTGCCAGAGGTGGTAGTTAATTTAGTTGTATTCAAATTTGGTTGAATGATCGTAGTCTTAGAATGACTATGGAACATTTAAGGCATGCCGAGGTTGACGTTAGTACTTGGTACACAAAAAATATATAACTTTTGAAGGTATTAGCTAAACAAGTGTGAAATCTCAATACATGCAATAAGTACTTTTTTTACGAAAGAATATCATCCCATCCCACTCAGCTTATCCAGGCTTAGCACATTTCGTGCTATACACGGCTCACCATGCCCCACCCTTAAAAAATCCCACGCCTCAACTACAACTAAAAGACACCACAGGCACGCTGGGTAAATGCAGTGCGCAGAATTCAAACCTGAGTTAATAACTCCGAAGTCAAGTGCCTCGGCAACTACTCTACCGCGGTCCCCCATGTAACAGATACTGAAAATACCTCTTTATTAGTGTTTGAATACCTTTTTTCAACAAGTAAGGTACATACGAGGTCGGACAAATATATACCGGGATTGATCAAATACAAAGCATGTGAGGTAGCCATAGGTGAAAATATCTCTGGCGTCCTTCGAAGTAATCTCCCTCGAATTCTACGCACCGTTGACATCGACGATACAAGTCGCGGAAAGCCTGCTTAAAGTTGTCGCGAGGAAGTGCGTTTAGTTCGGCGGTAACATTCCGTTGAATGTCTTACACGTCGTCAAAGCGCCTTCCCTTGAGGGTCAATTTCAGCTGAGGAAACAGCATAAAGTCTGCTGGAGACAGATCCGGCGAATAGGGAGGATGTTCTAAGACTGGGACATTTCTTGTCGCCAAAAACGTCTTCACAATTAAGGCAGAATGCACAGGGGCATTGTCGTGTAAAAGATGCCACTTGCCAAATGCGTTCCCACACGTCGAATGCGTTTTGGTAAACGCGTCATGACACCCTTGTAGTGCAGGCTAGTGACGGTGACCCCCGGTGGCACAAATTCTTTGTTAATGATGCCTTGACTGTCGAAGAAAGTGATCAGCATGATTCTAAAGTTTTCACGGCTAATACTCATCACCCATCATTCTCAGTGTCAGTCGTGGATCGGCCGCCACAAGTTGTCGGACTTTTTCGATCGTTACGGGGTCTCTGGTTGTGATCGGACGACCCGGCTTCTGATCATCGTAAAGGTCCCGCCGACCTTCACGAAATCTGGCAAACCACTCGAAAACGCGAGTACGGGACATGGCCTCATCGCCGTACACAGGTTTCAACATCTCGAATGTCTCCGTGGCCGATTTGCCCAGTTTGAAACAAAACTTAATGTTCGCTCTCTGCTCCATGTTTGACTTGTGTCACATGTGACAACTGCACTAACTTGTTCATTCGCATGCACAGCCTACCACGCAAGTTCTGACAGGATGCCGTTTTAGCTATGTGTAGACGAAAGTTCCAGCTACAATTTGGAAACAGTCAGTTTCTTATAGCATCCGCAGTAGTGCCAATCCCGTTTCATATTTGTCCGACCTCGTACTAATTTAATTTTTTTATAAAGCTTGAAGATTGTGATGCAAAATATTAAATTTATAGTGGATTTATCAAATCAAAGTTTATCAAAATGCATGAACCGCATTACTATTTATGTAAAGAATTTTTCTATGAGTTTTCTTCATAAGGTCAGTCGAGAAATGGACTGTTTGCAAAAAAGGTAAAAGCAACGAGCCGCATTCTTAAAAAAAAACCAGCCAAACGCTTAGTCCCTATCTCTACATTCCTTTACCTATCGATACAACGTTGTAGCCTTCTCTTCTATACCTGTGGTGCATTTGTAAAGATATAGAATAGAACCCCAATTATCAGATGTAACCGCGAATAATCTATCAACGGCACAGAATTACAAACGTTTACTTGGACAAAATACGCATGTACGAGGGCTACATTTTAAGTTTTTACAAAAACTAAGAAAGAATCATTTTTTTTGGAACAATCAGTTTTACTGCTTTTCAAAATATTCGCCTTTAAAATTTATACACTTTTGCAAGCGCTCAAACCAATTCTCGAAACATTTTTTTCACTCTGAAGTTGGTATGTCAAAAACGTGCTTGCTACATGTCCAGTACAACCAAAGAAACAAGTGATCATTTTCTTGGAAGTGTTCGTGAACGAACAACTGTTGTTGGATTCGGTTCATCTTGGGACACCCAAACAGTGAATTGTTGCTTAGTTTCCGTTTCATACGAATATATACAAGTTTCCCCACCTATTACGATGTTGTATATAGATTTTGCAGTTCCTCGGTCGAATTTTTTGAGCATTTCCTTACAACAATGAACATGAGCCTTTTTTCAGCTTCGGTCAAATTATACGGAATCCATCGGGAACAGATCTTTTTCATAGCTAAATGATCATGCAAAATCGAATGTACTACAGTCTTCGATATGCATAAGGATGCCTCTATCTCACTGTAAGTTACATACAGATCTTCTTCAATCATTTTGCGCACAGCATCGATGTTTTTTTAAAATAACAACCGATTTTGACCGACCTTCACGAAATACTTCACTGACGGATGCACGACCACGATGAAATTCTGCAAACCAATTGTGGACAGTCTTTTCTGATGATGTTTCATTACCAAAAGTTGAACAAAGCGATTCTACACATTGTTGTTGAGTTAGGCCTCTACTAAAATCGTAAAAAATCATCCAACGAAAACCTTCACGTGAAATTTCCATTTTTTCACAAAATTTGTTTTTCTATAAACGGTTACTGTAAAGAAACTACTCGGTCAATTTCTAAGCTGCCACCGTTTTCGCAATAACAAATGTCAAATTTTACGAAAATGGTATGACACATTTCAATAGCGCCACCTAGTGGTCGTTTGAAAAAACTTAAAAGGCTGCCCTTGTACGTATACTAAACGAACACAGTATATATTCCAAAGTATTAAAGTAATTATTAATTCGTGATTGTTTCATACTATTTCGCCTTTTAGCTACAATGTCTCCCGCCGCTTTAGCAGTAACACGTCTGCTGCATTGGCTTCTGGTTGCTATTCAATGTACAACAAAGCTTCTTCTAAGACAGCAAACCCTGTCTGCTGGAAGATTTAATGTTTCTCCGCTAAGATTTCTGCTCTTGTGATAACTTTCTCAATTTGTTGATTCCAGGTAAGTATGAAGTCTAAAATAACTCCTAAATATCTTACCTCTCCCGACATATTCATTTCTTTGGTACTAAGGTATAGATGTTTCAATCCCATCCATGACGAGGTTCCACAGAAAAGGGGACATCTGCGGACATCTCTCTACCACTCTGACTGCCAGAATCTCGTTTATCGGCAAGGTATAAACTACTTTACCGTTAATTTGTTGATTCCAGGTAAGTATGAAGTCTAAAATAACTCCTAAATATCTTACCTCTCCCGACATATTCATTTCTTTGGTACTAAGGTATAGATGTTTCAATCCCATCCATGACGAGGTTCCACAGAAAAGGGGACATCTGCGGACATCTCTCTACCACTCTGACTGCCAGAATCTCGTTTATCGGCAAGGTATAAACTACTTTACCGTTAATTTGTTGATTCCAGGTAAGTATGAAGTCTAAAATAACTCCTAAATATCTTACCTCTCCCGACATATTCATTTCTTTGGTACTAAGGTATAGATGTTTCAATCCCATCCATGACGAGGTTCCACAGAAAAGGGGACATCTGCGGACATCTCTCTACCACTCTGACTGCCAGAATCTCGTTTATCGGCAAGGTATAAACTACTTTACCGTTAATTTGTTGATTCCAGGTAAGTATGAAGTCTAAAATAACTCCTAAATATCTTACCTCTCCCGACATATTCATTTCTTTGGTACTAAGGTATAGATGTTTCAATCCCATCCATGACGAGGTTCCACAGAAAAGGGGACATCTGCGGACATCTCTCTACCACTCTGACTGCCAGAATCTCGTTTATCGGCAAGGTATAAACTACTTTACCGTTAATTTGTTGATTCCAGGTAAGTATGAAGTCTAAAATAACTCCTAAATATCTTACCTCTCCCGACATATTCATTTCTTTGGTACTAAGGTATAGATGTTTCAATCCCATCCATGACG